>JAOPSE010000027.1:15905180-16040074 GCA_029449295.1 Zea luxurians | reverse complement strand
ACGTGTATGATTAGGTTAATATGTAGTCTTGTTGATTGCCGGCCATCGTGTCGTTGAATTATGTGTGGATGTCAGCCATCGTGCTGATAGTTTTATTTTGCAGGATTTTAAAACCTCCCCGTGCAGGGGAGGTGCTGCCGAAATTTTCTGTTGTTAGGCTTCTGTTAGAAGATGGAGGACTGTGAGTGGATGTACACGGGCCGTAGAGGAAGGAACGATGTCACCACTGAATGGATTAGAACGACCGATGATTTCGTGGAACGAGCATATGGCGAAGCTGCTAAGGAGCGAGTCTAGTCCCATGCCCGTGCACAAAATGTGCCAACCGGAAAAGAAAACCAAAGAAGGTCATGGTAGAACATATTTGGAAGAATGGATTTACGTCGAGCTATACTCGGTGGATCTTTCATGGTGAAGCGCATCGTACGAGAGAGGAGGTGCTGAGACAACGCGTCGAGGATTATGATGCCGATAAGGGGGTAGCGGATATGTTGAACGACTATTAGGAGGCACAATACACGAGAGGATGTATGGATGACAAGCCAAAGCCGACTGCAAAGGCGTTCTACGACATGTTTGACGCGGCACAGAAGCCCCTTCACGGCTAGACAAAGGTTTCTCAACTGGATGCCATTGGGCGTTGTAATGGCGTTTAAGTCATAGTACAACATGAGTAGAGACGCATTCGATGGCTTGTTGACGGTTATTGGAAGCCTGCTTCCAGATGATCACGTTCTGCCAAAGAGCATGTACGAGGCACAGAAACTCCTTCGTGAACTCAAGATGACGTATGAGCAGATTCATGCTTGTCCGAAGGGCTACATGCTATTTAGGAAAGAATACACAGAGGCAAAGTACTGTCCCAAGTGTAAATCGTCTAGGTTCATGGAGGTAGACTCTGGTGATGGACAGAAGTGGCAGCTCGACATCCCCTTGACAATCCTACGACACCTTCCGTTCATAGCGACGATCCAGCGTCTGTTACATGACAGAGGAATCCACGAAACAGATGACATGGCACAAAAATGGAAACGATACAATCCTGACAAGATGGTGCACGCATCCAATGGTGAAGCATGGAAACCACTTTGATGCCATTCACCATGAGAAAGCCGAAGAGGCTCGTAATGTACGTGTTGCGCTGGCCACAGATGGGTTCAATCCCTATGGAATGAGCGCTGCCCCGTACACATGTTGGCCCGTGTTTGTTATCCCAATCAATCTCCCCCTTGGTGTGTGCTTTCAAAGGCAGATATATTCGTGTCGTTGATAATTCCCAGACACCCTAGGAATAAAATGGGCGTGTATGTGGAGCCTTTGATCAATGAATTGGTACATGCCTGGGAGGAAGGGGTATGGACGTATGACTGAGCTACGAAGACAAACTTCAGAATGCATGTTTGGTACCAGTACTCCATGCATGACTTACCGGCGTATGGGCTATTCTACGCCTGGTGTGTTCATGGTAAGTTCCCATGCCCAGTTTGCAAGGAAGCTCTAAGGTTCATTTGGTTGAAAAAGGGTGGCAAATATTCGTCCTTCGATAAACATCGACAATTTCTCCCTCCTGGCCATCCATTCCGCCTAGACATCAAGAACTTTACAAAAGGTGTCGTAGTGACAGACCGCCCACCTGCAACGATGACTGGTGCCAAAATTCGTCAACAGATAGATGGGCTCGTGGCCAATACAGAAGGTGGTTTTGTGGGATATGGTGAGCAGCATATGTGGACACATAAGTCTGGCTTGACTCGGCTCCCCTATTATGACGACCTGCTCCTTCCACACAACATTGACGTGATGTACTCTGAAAAGAATGTTGCCGAGGCACTGTGGGCAACAATTATGGACATTCTTGATAAGTCAAAGGATAAAGTAAACGCAAGAGTGGATCTGGCAGCGTTATGTGATAGACCAAACCTAGAGATGAAGCCGCCAAGTGGTGGAAAGACGTGGAGAAGGCCTAAGGCCGATTTCATCCTAAGCAGGGCTCAGAGGAAGGAAGTACTTCAGTAGATCAAGATGTTGATGTTCCCTGATGGGTATGCAGCTAACCTGAGTAGGGGGGTGAACTTATCTATTATGCGAGTCTTAGGGATGAAGAGTCATGACTTCCACATATGGATTGAACGGATTCTTCCTGCGATGGTTCGAGGCTATGTCCTTGAGCATGTCTAGCTAGCGCTTTCAGAGTTGAGCTATTTCTTCCGTCAGCTTTGTGCAAAAGAGTTATCTCGGACCGTGGTTGCAGACTTGGAAAGATTGGCACCCGTGTTACTATGTAAGCTTGAGAAGATATTTCCACCCGGCTTCTTCAATCCAATGCAGCATTTGATTCTTCATTTTCCATATGAGGCACGAATGGGGGGCCGTGCAAGGACGTTGGTGCTATCCAATCGAGAGATGTCTAAAGACTATTCGAATGAAATGTAGAAATAAATGTAAAATCGAGGCGTCCATTGCAGAGGCATACATTCTAGAGGAGGTGTCAAACTTCACAATAACTTATTATGGTGACAAACTGCCGAGCGGGCATAATCCACCCCCTCGTTACAATGATGGCGATAATGAATCGAACCTTAGCATATTTTGAGGCCAACTCGGAAGCGCAAGTGGCTCGACCACCAAGACCCTGACACATGAAGAGTGGCGGCATATCATGCTATATGTATTGACCAACCTTGAAGAGGTGACGCCATACATGGAAAAATTTCTTCATGAATTCTGGAGTCAATCAAGGGACCCCACTCCACAGGAATATGACACTTCTTAGAAAGGGTGCGAGAAATGGGTTGCCCGATTTCATTTCCTGGTTCAAGCGTAAGGTACGTGCTTAGTTTGTCAAAGAGATCCGTCTATGAACTCAATTTAGCGTCTTTTAACTTGTGAATACTTGCAGGGCCAAAGAGATCCGTCTATGAGTGCCGAGTTGAGACAAGTAGCCAACGGCTTTGCTTATAGGGTCAAGAAATATTCTGGGTATGACGTCAATGGATACCGTTTTCGCACAACAAACTACGACAAAAGTCAGCCCAATCGGAAAACAACGTGTTCTGGAGTCTTTACACTCGACCTTGATAATGTCGATTATTTTGGACGAATCGAAGAAATATATGAGCTCAATTTTTATGGTTCCAAACCTCTTACTCCAGTGATATTCAAATGCTATTGGTTTGACCCTCAAGTGACGAGACAGACACATTCTAATCTTGGGATAGTCGAAATTCGATAAGATTCCACCTTACCAGGAGATGATGTCTATATCATGGCCCAACAGGCCACACAAGTGTATTATCTCCCATATGCATGCCAAACGAAAGAACATCTTAAGGGTTGGGATGTTGTGTATAAGGTATTGCCGCACGGGAGGTTACCTGTTCCTAATGATGAAGATTATAACTTAGACTCGGACACATATGATGGAGAGTTCCTCCAAGAAGATGGGCTAGAAGGGCGATTTGAGATAGACTTAACCAAAGCTATCGGAATGGACGTAGATATTGAAATGGTTGTTGATGAGGAGGATGATGAGGTGCAAAATGATAATGACTTAGTAATCCTTGAAGGCAATGACATTAATGACGAACTTGCGTCTTCCGATGGTGTTGAGATTGAAATGGTTGATAGTGATTATGAGAGTTATGATCTGGCTAACCCCGACACATATGAAGATTATTTTTAACGTAATGCTATATGGCTTTTTATTTCGCACCTGTTTTTAAATATATCTTTTTATATGTGCTTATTTGTTTACTCTTAATTGCGGGTTTTTGGACAAATATGGTGGGTGGTTGGCTAAGGAGGAGGAGGGGGAGGAGGAGCAGGACGGCGGACAAGGCAGAGCAAGATGAGGCACAGCAGGCGGCACAACAGGACGACCTTGTCCAGCAGTAGGCGGCGCAGCAGGACAACGACGACCAGTAGTAGGACGACGACGAAGCTCAGCAGACCGCCTCAAGTTCTGGCGCCTTAGGTTTGAGGAGCATCTACCTGCGAGGTCCCGCGAGTCTGCCTCAGCGTCCCATACTTCGGGACAGGCGGCCTCTGATTCGGTAGGATGAGGAGAGGCATGTAACTTTATGTTCTTCATTCTTGTTCCAAATCATAATATAAACTAATACTTTTTATTTATCACTTGGACAGGTCTTGGACGGTTGTGGATTATGTTGGGGGTCATCGTCGCCTTCCCAATGGCATCCTCGGCCTGCTGTGTAGGGAACACTTCCCTAGACTGGTTGAGTACGCCGGAGTGACAGGCCCAGCCTACACCTTCGACCACTACGCCGTCGCCCCCGATGCAGTAGACCGGGATGGCCGGGAATTCAATAACAAGGCGGAGCGGGTGAAGCAAGAGCTGTGGGTAAGTCTTAGTATAATGTAAAATATGTCGCATTCGTTTCAAATTCTTGAAATAATGTAGGGATACATCATTTTTGTATGCAGAATTTCTTCAGATGCGAGGCTGGATACGAGGCTAGGGCGGATGTGGTGGCCACCACGAGCTGTAAGAAGCTCATCGTGGACATGCACTATGAGGCCCGAATCTAGGCCATCGTCACCTACCACAGCTTCGTCCTTGGGGAGAAGGTGACCAAGCAGCAAGCCCGAACCATGTCGTTGACCAGGGACTAGTACCTGCAGGTAAAGTCATGAATGTTTGGTACCAGTACTCCATGCATGAATTTTATTTTATCTTCTGATATGCACTTTACGTGTTTACTTTGTAGATGATTCCACATTGGTGCGCCACACATCCTCTGTGCTGGGAGCAGATGGTGGATAGGTGGTGTTTGGCTGAGTGGGACGAGGCGCACAACGCTAGCCGGGAACGGTGTATGATGATGCAAGGTCCCTCCCACCACCAAGGCAGCCGGAGCCTGGGCCAATATGCCGAAGCATGGGTACGCCCTCTTTTTTATTTAGGTATATAGCACTGGATTAGATATTATTTCTAACTATCTCGTTGGTTTTCTTGCAGTCGGCATCACATGGTGGCCGGCCTTGCTCCACCTTCTCGGCCTATGCTATGGCCCATAAGGGCAAGGCGACGTCCGATGTCACCTACAACCCGGATGACGGGCCGGAGGCCTACACCAACCCCACCGTCTACAGCCGCCTTCATGACTACATCGCCATGGCATAGGAGGTCCATGGCCTAGATTATGATCCGAGCATCGAGCCAATCGACCCCGATGTGCTCATGAGGGTCGGAGGAGGCAAGAGACATGGGTGGTACTGGATTGCCGACAGGGTAATCGACTCAAACTCCACTCCCACTCTGTCTCAGGTGCGAGCAAGGAGCACGGGCTCGAGTCCAGCCATACGACCTCGGCACGACAGCTCACAACATCGCATATAGCAACTCGAGGTTAGTGCTTCTGTAACTCGTCCTTCCTTGAGTTACATACCTTCTCTTTGAGTTACTATAACGTTGGCTTGTAATATTATAGACCTAACTAGAAGAAGAGAGGAGGGAACGTCAAGAGATGGAGGCGAGGATAATGGCGAAGCGGGCGGCGGCTGATCAGAGGATGACGGAGATGTTCTAGTACATGCAGAGCCTTGGCGCCGCACAGGGTTTCGCTCCACCACCTCCATTGTTCCCTGCATTTGACCCTGCTCTGTTCCATACTCCTGTGAGTATCAAAATTGTAGTTACATGTTGGTAATGCATCTGGTATAACACATGGAATCTCTTCTCTGTGCAGGGCCAATCTGGGGCGGCATCCAACAACCCTCATGAAGGGTTCAGCCAACGCAGCACCAATCCAACCGCCCACCTCCATGAGAGTTATGTTTTCAGTGTTTCAAACACAAAACTTATGTTGAATACTTGTCAGAGCTTGTGAACTTGTGTTGATATTTCTAAACTTCTGTTAATACTGTTTGTGTTGAGAACCTCTCAACTTATGTTGAATACTTATGTCAGAATTTGTGTTAATATTGTTTGTGTTGGCTATATATGTCTGTGATGATCTGTGATGTATATATGTGATATCTGTGAAATATCTTTTGTTTGTTTGGATGGAATAGGGAAAACAAATAAAAAATGTGTGTACTGGTCACTTTGCCGAGTGTAACAATCGGCAAAGAGGTGCTTTGCCGAGTGTCAGGACCATAGCACTCGGCAAAGAACCAAGACCTGGGCACCGGTATAGGTTCTTTGCCGAGTGTAATGGCTCTGGCACTCGGCAAAGAAGCACGCTTTGCCGAGTGCCATACTAAGAACTCGGCAAAGTACCTGACATGGGGACCCTCTGGCGAATTCTTTGCCGAGTGCTGTCAGGCAGACACTCATCAAAGGTAACTCCTTTGCCGAGTGTCACCTGGGACACTCGGCAAAGACGCCATCTCCGTCAACTGGCACCATAACGGCTGCTTTTCTTTGCCGAGTGTTCTTTGGCACTCGATAAATCACTTTGTCGAGTGCCCAAGAAAAAGTACTTGGCAAAGAAGGCTTTGCCAATGCACTGTGTGTCGAGCCCTCTTTGCTGAGTGCGACACTCGGCAAAGCCTTTGTCGAGTGTTTTTAAGGCTTTGCCGAGTGCTTCAAGCACTCAGCAAAGCCGTCGGTTCCGATAGTAGCTAGACTCAAGAACTGTCAGTGAAGCTGATAGTTCCTTATGCCAACCGTCACGCGGGTTTGTTAAGTGAACCACCGGTGAAAATCTATTTTCACCTGCGGTTCATTAATCAAACCACCAGTAATGTTTAATTTCTGGACTAAATGTCCCTTCTTTCTTTCCCGAGCACTACTGTTTCTCGCAGTCACCTTCCATTGGAGGTTAATTTAGAGGTCCAGATTTCACAAAATACAAGGGTGGAAGTTTTGATCTTCATTTTTTTGGAACAATGTTGCTCAGAAAGGTTAGTTTATGTTTCTCTTGCCTATTTTGTTCATTCTTACTCAATTTTAGCCACTTTTTGGATCTAGGGTTTCACCATGCGTTAGAGAGAATAGAAGCTAGGTTGTTGTCTCTATTTCCTCAAACAGTGTTGCTTAAGATGGTTAAGTATTGTCTCTCCTCTCTCACCTTTGATGTTTACTTCTCAATGAACTTAGTTTATCCAAGATTTATTTAGTTGTTTACTTGGTGTGTTCTAGTGTGTTTATGTCTTTAATTATGTTACTTTGGTTTTTGTCTTTAATCTATCCATTTATTGTTCATCTTGTTTTAAATATGCACTTTGTATTTACCTTTCATGAGCTAGGGGTGTTTGTATGGAGAGAGGAAGATAGATTTGGTAGTTAAATTTTTTTTGTTTATTAGTTGCTATGAAAAAGGTGAGTTTATGTTTCTCTTGCCTATTTTTGTTCATTCTTGCTCAATTTTAGTCATTTTTAGATCTAGGGTTTCACCATGTGTTAGAGAGTTGAGTAGCTAGGTTGTTGGCTCTATTTCCTCAAATGAGGTTGCTTAAGATAGTTATATATTGTCTCTCCTCTCTCCCTTTCTGTGTTTACTTCTCAATTAATTTAGTTTATTCAAGATATATTTAGGTTACAAAGATGACCCGTTGATCCTTGCTAATCGTGCTGCATAGGTCTTCTATGTTGAACGGATCCTTTCTAAGAATGAGAAGAAAAGTATGGAAAAGCAGAAGTATGTAGTTTTTCCTGAAAAAAAAACAAGCTACGGGAGTTCATGGTGTATCTCATTTAGAGGATTTTAACCAGTTCAGGGAGATGTCTCTCTTCATAGACACAATTTGTTGCCCTGAATGCACCATGATGGACAAGGAAGAACAATATCTCTCTAGATAATATTTGTCATATAATCGATTTATGTTACGACTTGTGCCTTATCGATGTTTCTGCATGGCTATATTTCTCTGGCATAATCTGCACTCGCGAATATGTGGGATAATTCCTAGCACAATTAGGGGAATTGGCCATCATAGAAGATTTTTGTATTCGCGTGTTCTCATTATCTCTTACTGGCACTGCATTCACTTGGTATGTTGTCTTGCCTCCTAACTCAATTAATTCCTGAAATGACCTAGAGCATAAGTCTTATGAACACTTTTTCTCTAGGGATTACGAGTTAGATTTAGTTGATCTAGCATCACTCCAACAAGGGGACGATGGATCAGTTAATGATTATATCCGGAGATTTCAGGATACTAGAAACTGATGCTTTCAAATCCATGTCGCCGATAAATAGCTAGCGTGGTTAGCATTTAATGAGTTGCATTCATATTTGAAATAAAAACTAGATGGCATCGAGTTCTTTTCGCTAAGTCATTTACATCAGCGTACTTTGGCTTGTGAAAGCTAGAGCAAAGAGTTGTCTCGTCTTGATGAGTGACGAGACAGTAGTAGCTCGGATGACGAGCCAAAAAAGCTATATGTCGCATAGCCTATTTGGCATGCTGAGGCCAAACTCTCCGCTTTCTCTTCCCAGCAACCAGTTCAAAAGAATCGACAAGGAGAAGTTAAGTTCACATTCAATGTTGCTAAGTGTGAAAAGATATTTGATGAATTACTTAAGAGCGATAACATTAAGTTGTCTCACACAATTCCCGTGACGGATGATTTAAAAGGTGTGCTTATTGTAAATGGCATAACTTCTTTTCTCATGCCACCAATGATTGCAATGCTCTCCATCAGGTAGATATAATTGGCTACAAATGAAGGCCGATTTTTTTTCAATAAATGCAAATTGATAAACAGTCATTCACCACCAATACACTTGACATGAACGGTAAGAAGGTCCTAAATTGGCCGAGAATGGCCAATAAAGGCAAGGGCAAGAGCATAATCATTGGTGATCCTCACACGCCGAATCAATGACGTGGAGTGACTATTCAGAAGGCTTTGGACAAGAAAGAATATGTTGGATATTTGACTAGAACCACTAATATGACCGGAAGCACTCGAGGGCAAGCACTGTCGGATATTTGATCAAGGTCTCTTATCCAGCGGTTACCCGATAGTCCAGGTACCAAAGCTAGATAGTCTAGAGACATCATCGTCCTAGGACCTTCAGGCATCGACGTCCCGAAATAGATACTTGGAAGCAAGACACCTCCAAGCCATCTAGTTGGCTCAACAGTGTCAGCCCAACTTCAGAGCGACTTCTTGCTAGAAATATGAGGAAGAAGGTTGTTCCGCACAACCAGTGAATAAAACAATCAAAGTCAACTACGAGAAAGAGGCGATCTCTACAGAGGCAAAGGCCAATTAAATTAGCTCGAAAAGTGGCGCAACCAATGTTGCCTGCTCATCAGCCTCCATGGATGTCGTGGTATTTTCCAGTCTACCCATCGCTGATGTGTTATCTTACTCAAGTGTGGGATAGTACTACAATGAATCTATATTACTTGCCCAATCTGTTTGCTTATTCGGGCTAGGGATACCACAATTTTATACCTTTTGACATGTTGGTCACATAGCCACGGTCGAAGCGGATGCAATCCAAATCGGTCATTGTTAATTAGAGTTCTATTAAATGGCTATATTGTTTGATCAAAAGAGTTTGTGACTTGCATCAAGCCAAAGTTCTTATTTTGGGAATAAGGCAATTTGTGGAATCTATTGTTTCCCAAAGACGCTGGTAGGACAAGTACTTTTGGTTCGTTACCTCCACTAAAAGGTAGGGGCATGTGTCCAACACCAAATTTGGCACCTGGACTGTTGGGGGCCTTCCTCTTCCTAAGGTCCTCAAAAACATAATTGACCATTTGTTTTCAGCATAAGCCATTATAGGGAGCTTCGTCTTCAGGATGCAAGTCTTTTCCTCACAATGAAGACATACGAGATGAAGATATGATCTAAGGATGATAAGAATAAACGTTGAAGTTATCGCTAGATTGACAACTTTGGCTCGTAATGGAGATGAAGTATGATGATGATGCTGACCGAAGGGGAAAAAGAATACTTAGTCCTTAATGACTTGTATTACGATCATAAGTGAATATTGGGGACATAAATGTACTTTTACCCGGGCTGTGTCCCGTGCCTATAAATAGATGAACAGTAGCACCGTACTGTTCACGCTGATTTGTAATCTCTCTCGCATCAACACCTTCGAGCAAGCCGAAGGTATCAATGTAATACAAATTCTATTGATATTCATACATGTTTTATGGAATGCAAATACGAATGAATTAATGAGATATACTTACCGTCTTCGTCTCTTTGCATTCTTGTTTATCTATAAGATGGTGAAGGCATATCCTTCATGTCCTTCATGACCTTCGTCTGATGATCATTATGTCCATGAGGAGATAATGCTTCGGAAGACGAAGGTCCCTAATACTTAACAATCGTGTTGCCTTGTTCTTGATTCATAACATTTGAGAACAAGTGACCAACATGGACGACCGGACGGTCTGGCCTTGTAGCCCAAACGGTCCGTTAGTGTAGCCCTGACCGTTCACGATCAGATTAGTTCAGGCTAGAGTCCTTATCCCATGTGTGATTGTCCTAACCTATCCGTGGGAATCTATTGGATCTTGCCTAGAAACCGGTCCAGACCTCTCCCCATATATATGAAGGGGTATGGCCGATTGAGAATGTTGGGGCAAAGGCGAAGACGCTACCCTTCGCTCGAGGCCTTCGTCGCATTCGTCGCCTCGATTCACCAACGACGCCAAGGGCACCGGTCCAATGAGGACTTCGCAAGTGCCCTTCGCTCTTCTCCATCGCAAGACGAAGGCAAGACTCCGACGGTTGTCTGCCAACCGCATGTCCTCATCTGGTCTAGAAGCCCAAGTGGGATTCGGCCCACTATAACGGGCCTTGCAGGGATAAGCGTGTTACGGGCCTCATCTGTAATAGCCTTTTCTGTAATGACGGTCTGTAACCTCCCTTTGGGGGAATATTCTGAGGATACTCTAGGTTCCCGAGGGAATAAACGTCCTTGTTTGGGGACGGTAGGCACTTGGGCACCTATAAATACCCCCGTACAGTACCCTTGAGGGGTGGATTAACAGAGCTATTGCCATTACTCGTTGAACTTTGCAAACATTCACTCCACTTTCCTATTGGATCTACTTGTTCACCTAAATAGGTACCAACATTTGGCGCCCACCGTTCGTGCTACGAACAAATCACCCGCGATGGCACCCAAGCGAGCTAGTTCGAAGGCAGCCCCATCCATCGACGAAGCAGCGAAGGCGGTGCTCCTGGCTGAGAAAAAAGGCAAGGTTCTCATAGACAACACCCCCAAGAAGCCTCCAAAGACGAAGCTCTCAGCAAGAGACAGCGCCAAGAACACCCCACACCCGAAGGCACCGCACACACCTACAGCTCCGGAGGACAACCACAAGCAGCACCCCCAGGCTTCGCTCCACCAGAGGGCGAAGACACAGCAGAGGACGGCGAAGTCATCGGCATCTTAGCCAAAGAACAGCTACAGCTACAGGCCCTGCGCATCAAGAACCGCAACCTCCAAAAACAGAAAGACATCCTTGAGGCCAAGCGCTAGCGTGTCACCGCGCAAGCCAAGGTGCGCCGGATGATACGGGACGAGGAGCAGAGAGCTCGGGAGCTCGAGCAAGAGATCATGCTCATGCAGAGCGAAAGCCAGCACGATTTGCAGCACGGCCCGCCCCTCCAACAGCGCGCGCCAGCCAGGAGACTTATTCATACCCCAGTGCGGGCCCTTTGTCCCACATGCCGCAGCTTTCCAAGGCATCAATTACCTTGATGAGCGAAGCCCCCTGGCCCCGCAACTCCAAGCATCACTGTGGCCCACCAACTTCAGGGCAGGGACCTACCCAAAGTACAACGGCAGCACCGACCCAGCACAATACATTATGAGCTACCAAGTCGTCGTCGCATCGGCCGGAGGGGATGACACCACAAAGGCCAAGCCTTTTATCATCGCCCTCGAGGGTCCGGCCTTGACCTGGTACACCAGGCTGCCGCCATTGTCCATCGACTCCTGGAAAGGACTCCGGGACAAGTTTCTGCTCAATTTACAAGGGTACCGACCCGATACCGATGCATTGGTCGAACTATCACTCTGCAAGCAGCAAGAGAAGGAAACCCTATGGGAGTACTACTGCAAGTTCCTGACTCTCAAGTCACAACAGCCTTCGGTCGACGACCACATCGCAATACATTACGCCATCAACGGCCTTCGGGCTGGCGTCCTATACAGTCACTGCATCAGGGACCCACCCAAAAATCTCCAAGAGCTATATCAGCTATTCGAGAAGTACGCCATATCTGAAGAGCTACATCAGCGAAAGGTCGAGTCCTAGAGAAAGCCCAAGGACCCCCCACAGTCCAGTCAAACCTGGACCAGGCCTTTGCAGTCAGACACCGGACGGGACAGCCGCAACCAGCAGCAGGTGCACAACATAGCCAACCAGCATCCGGCCGGCGAAGCCGTTCGCCGTCAGGAATATCCCCCCAAGGCCACGGTAATGGCACGCGAGGCCGGGGCCGAGGACGGGCGCAACAACCGCACAGATTTTACTATTTGTTTCACGGCGAAGACTGCGCACACCCAACAAGGGATTGCCCGGAAACAAAGGCCACCAAGGACAGAATGTCTCGGGCACAACCAGCCGACATCCAGAGAGTTTTCGCGCACACATATCACCACCACCATCAACAACCATACAACAACAGCCATATCCAGCACCCACCCAACCACGCATATCAGCACCATCAGGAAGTGTAAGTCCTTCCACCCCCGCCTCCGCCTCCGCATCACCCGAACCCACACCACCAAAATCACCCCCTAGCACCAAAGCAGGAAGACTTCGCTGATCAGCCGTATCACGGAGTCATCCACATGATCACCGGAGGGTCCAGCATCGACTTCGAGGAAGCGGCAAAAGAGGGATCACTACCGGAGTGTCAACCATGTTGCCCTCATTAGCCCAGTGGTACAAATGAGGTGGTCACATGTGCCACTAACCTTTGATGCCAGAGATGTCGATCTGCGCAGTGCACCTCACGTCGACGCCATGGTAATCAACTGCAGCGTGGTAGGCTGGGACCTGCACAAAGTCCTAGTTGACAATGGCAGCCAGGCGGACATCATCTTCCTGCACGCCTTCGACCGCATGGGTATCAGCCATAGCTTACTAAGCCTTCGGACAACCCCCTATATGGCTTCGGTGGCAAGGGCACTTTCCCCATGGGCAAGATTGAACTACCCATATCATTCGGCGTAGCACCCAATGCGCGGAGTGAGCAGGTCACCTTCGACATTGTCGACATGGTTTATCCCTACAATGCTATAATGGGTCAGGGCTCCATCAATAAATTTGAAGCGGCCATTAACGGACTGTACCTTTGCATGAAAATTTCGGGACCGCAGAGCGTGATTATAGTCTACGGCAACCAGCAAACTGCGCGCAACATTGAGAGAGACTTCGTTCTAGGCCAACGGAACGTACACTACCTTACAACACAACACGAAGCCTCTGAAGTGACCCGCCTAGCCGCCGTCAAAAAAACAAAGGCGCAACTACAGAGCAACGACGGAACGAAGATAGTTCCACTCGATCCAGCAACACCCAAGCAGACAGTCATCATAAGCGAAGACCTGACCTCGCGAGACAAGGAGAAACTCATCTCCTGTCTCTTCCAAAATAAGGACGTCTTCGCTTGGTCCGCCCTCGACCTGGTCGGAGTCAGCCGCACCGTCATTGAGCATGGTCTGGGCATCGATCCTTCGGTGCGCCCAAAAAAGCAGTGACTGTGAAAAATGTCCGACAAAAAGACAGAAGCCGCAAAAGCCGAAGTGCACCGCCTGCTGGAAGCTAACTTCATCGAACCAATCGCTTACCCTACGTAGCTCGCCAATGTAGTCATGGTACAAAAGAAAAGCGGCAAATGGCGCATGTGCATCGACTTCACCAGCCTCAATAAGGCCTGCCCCAAGGACAATTTCCCGCTGCCACGGATCGACAAAACAGTCGATAACACAGCCGGTTGCTAAGTCATGTCCCTTCTCGACTGCTTCTCTGGCTACCACCAGATATACATGAAAGAGGAAGATAAGGCCAGCACCAGCTTCATCACACCCTTCGGCACATACTGCTTCATCAGGATGCTAGAGAGACTCAAGAACGCCGGGTCAACCTTCTCTCGCCTCACCAAGACGGTGCTAGAGAGCCAAGTGGGCCGCAACGTTTTCACGTACGTGGATGACATTGTTGACATGAGCAAAAATAAAGAAGATTACCTGGCTAACCTCGCGGAGATGTTCACTTACATGCGGGACACACGACTTTACCTCAACCCCGAGAAGTGCGTCTTCGGAGTTCGCCAAGGGAAGATACTTGGCTACCTGGTGTCGCACCGCGGGATCGAGGACAACCCAACCAAGATTCAAGCAATCATCAACATGACACCCCTACAGTCAACCAGGGACATCCAGCAACTGACAGGCAGATTGGCTGCCTTGAACAGATTCATTTCCAAGTCCGCAGAGCGGAGTCTACCCTTTCTCAAGACACTGTGGGGCACAAAAGACTTCGCATGGGGACCAGAGCAGGCGGTAGCCTTTGAGTCACTCAAGCAACACCTGTCAGACTTGGCAATTCTTACCAGTCCCGACCCCTCGCTGCCTCTGCTGCTCTACATTGCAGCTTCGCCATGTGCAGTCAGTGCAGCGCTGGTCCAAGTGCAAGACAGAGAGGGCACGACCTGGCAGTGCCCAGTCTACTACGTCTCGGAAGTCCTCACGACCTCCAAGTGCAACATGACTGAACTAGAAAAAATATCATACGCAGTTGTCATGGCATCGCGCAAGCTGCACCACTACTTCGAGGCATTCAAGGTGCGGGTCACCTCGAACAGGGGCCTGGGAGAACTGTTCAGAAACCCGGAGGCGTCCGTCTGAATCGCCAAATGGGCAGCCGAACTCTCCGGGTACCACATCAGCTTCGAACCCAGGACAGCAATCAAGTCACAGGTCCTAGCAGACTTCGTCGCTGACTGGATAGGGCCAGCATGGCAGCAAGAAAGGTCTCCAGAGAAGGTGTGGACCTTCAACTGTGATGGCGCATGGTGCCATGCGGGGGCAGACGCAGCGGCAATTATCACGTCAACCACAGGTGTCAAGCACAGATACGCGGCACGCTTTAGCTTCGCCTTGGAGTCCGACAGATGCACCAACAACATAGCAGAATATGAAGCCGTCATCCTGGGCCTTCGCAAACTACAAACACTAGGCGTCACCACATGCATAGTCAAGACAGATTCCAAGGTAGTTGCCGGCCAAGTCGAAAAGGAATATTCAGCGACGGACCCCGCGCTCATGCAGTATCTCACGGCTGTTCGCAGTCTCGAGAAACAGTTCAAGGGCTTCACCCTACAGCATGTGGACCATGCCAAGAACGAAGAGGCCGACGCGTTGACTAAGGCAGCGGCCAAAGGCGATACCTTGCCCTCCAACGTGTTCTACCACGTCATCGGAACACCAGCTATCCGCAACCCGGAGGGCTTACAAATAACCAATGACGCCGAAGGCCATCACATCGTCAACCTCATCATGACTGAAGACTGGTGGGCCCCTATAACTTTGTATCTACAAGGACATTACCACCCAAGTGACATCAATGAGGCCAAATGCCTCAAGCACCGAAGCCGGGACTTTGCACTAGTCGAGGGCCAGCTGTACAAAAAGGGGATCAATTAGCCCATGCTAAAGTGCGTGACCGAAACCGAAGGCATTCAAATCCTCCGCGAAGTCCACAACGGAACTTGCGGCTCCCACTCAGGACCCAGGGCCCTCACCGCCAAGGTGATCCGTCAAGGATTTTACTGGCCTGCGATAATCTGTACTACAAATTGAATCATGAGGTCTTGTGAAGCATGCCAGAAGTTTTCCCCCCGCTTGAGCAACCCCTCGTAGTTCACCAAGCTAATCGCCCCACTTCAACGCTGGGGGCTTGACATTGTCGGACCACTGCCCATGGCCCAAGGGAACCTCAAATTCACCTTCGTTGCCGTCGAGTACTTCACCAAGTGGATCGAGGCCAGAGCAGTATCAACAATAATGTCGAAGACTGCCCAAAAGTTCTTCTAGCAAAATATTGTCTACCGATTCGGAGTCCCGTTCGAACTCACAGTCGACAACGGCAAACAGTTTGACAGCCAGGACTTCAGGGATTTCTGTTCCTCCATCGGCACCAAGCCTTTCTTCGCCTCGTTCTACCACCTGCAATATAACAGCGTCGTCGAGCGCACCAACGGCAAGATCTTCACTGCCATCAAGAAACGACTTCTTGATGACAAGAAGGGCAAATGGGCCGACCAACTACCTGAAGTGGTCTGGGCCCTAAACATGACAGAATGCCGGGCAACCGAATTCACACCTTTTCGTCTATTGTACGGATCTGAGGCCATGACACCGCAGGAGATAAAGCATGGGTCGCCCCGAACAAGCACATCAGCGATCCTCGATGTCGACGAACCAACATCCAAAGACCTCATCGACAGAGACCGCGTCCTCACCCTATAGGCCCTCAACAAATATCAGGCTCAAACTAAGGTCTGGCGCGACCATGCGGTCATCCCAAGAGAGTTCGACAAAGGAGACCTCGTACTCGTCCGGACCACCTGGATAGAGTCATGGGGCAAGCTGGAGCCAAAATGGGAAGGTCCATTCATCGTCAAGTCGAAGGCATCCCCCAGCGCGTACAGGCTAGTAACGCCATCCGGTGAAGACTTAGAGCACTCCTGGAACATTGACAACCTTCGCAAATTTTTTGTTTAGTCATCAGGGCCCATGCGCCCTTGTAATCCAGCAAACAATGTTATTTCGGCCCACACTCTTTTCCTCCTGGGGTGAGGTTTTAACGAGGCGGAGCCATGTAATATACCAACAAAAGCCCCCGCAAAAACAAAACTCAAACGCAACATGTCGAAAAATACTATTTCGACGGTCTTCGGTATTCGACCATTCCAAAGTCACCGCGGCAGGTAGCGTAGACTACCCTCACGTGCGACAATCCGAGCAAAAGTCGCCTAAGGGTGCAGCCGGAGTAGCACAAGTGCATTAATTGAAGTCTTTTACCGAAAAGACACTCCGCGCAAAAGTCGCCTAAGGGTGCAGCTGGAACAACACAACAAGTGCATTAATCAAAGTCTTTTACCAAAAAGACACTCCATGCAAAAGTCGCCTAAGGGTGCAGCCGGAATAGCACAACAAGTGCATTAATCAAAGTCTTTTACTAAAAAGACACTCCACGCAAAAGTCGCCTAAGGGTGCAGTTGGAATAGCACAACAAGTGCATTAATTGAAGTCTTTTACCGAAAAGACACTCCACGCAAAAGTCGCCTAAGGGTGCAGCCGGAACAGCACAACAAGTACGTTAATCGAAGTCTTTTACCAAAAAAGACACTCCATGCAAAAGACGCCTAAGGGTGCAGCCGGACAAGCACAATACGCACGACATCGAAGTCTTTTACCGAAAAGACACTCCACGCAAAAGTCGCCTAAGGGTGCAGCCAGACCAGCACAAGCGCGCGAAAACGCCCAACAGGCCACATTACAACACAAGTCGCAGTTACATACAAGTTGTATTTTCACACACTCAGCGAGGGCACCATATACTACATCGGCTCAACCTTCGAGATGATACCCAACTCCCTATAATTGAATAACATTATTCTCAATTCCTCACCCTCAAAAAGATTTTGCAGATCCCCCTCACCTATGCTTGTCCCAATCAACGAGGACAACAGTTCTCGTTTACCAATCCGATCTACTCGAAGACGGTCCCGCTCCATCCCCATACGACGGCGCCTACCACTTCGCAAAACCTCACCCACGCTACGCTTCGACACCACCCTTTGCTGCCTATACTCGGTCCTCGCACTAGGAAGATCAGCCGCCCCGCCAACCTCCACACGCGGCGAGGACTACGCCGCGGACACATCTAATGCGGCAAAATAATCCAAGCCTTCATCCAAGGACTCTTCAGTCTAGGGAAACGAACTCCTAGACTCACCATCAAACTCAAAGCACTTAGATCCAAAACAAGATAAATTATCATCGGCAGGCACAACGGGTCCGGTCGCCACAAAATTAGTATTGTTAGTAGCAGTTGCTTACGCAGGCCCAAACATCGGAACCTGCGTAGCAACCGAGGTTCAGTATCACAAAAACAAAATTTCACACCGAAAGCCTTAGTCCCTATTTCGCCACCTGCGAAGGGCCGGCCGACGCCGCTGGGTCTTCGACGCCCGCCACCGTCGAAGTGTCCCCACCAGTCGGCGCAGCGGCCGGCATGGGGCCCTCGCCTGCATCAGATGGCAGCGCCGGCTCCCCCCCAGTCCCCTCCTTCGCACCCGACATCTCGGCCTGTATGTTTTCCAAGTCCCCGAGGTCTTCGACATCCTCATCATGCGCCATCTACAGACTTAGCATACCCATTCAACAAAAACCACACAAATACACACATATACCCATACGCAATCACAAATATACACATACACTCCATACCAGCTCCATCACCCGATCGGACCTCTCTCGGATAGTTTCACGATCGTGGGGGGCCCACATCCTATCGTATAGTGCCCCGGCTGATCGCTTCAGCACCGGGTCCTCAACCTGGAAGATTCCGCGCTCGAAGTTCTCGTCCGAATGGTCGAAGACTTCGAAATGCTCGCATCCCTCACGAGACAGGGCATTCACGGCCCCTTCGCAGGTGATGAGTGACGCGAAGGACATGAGGCCCGTCAGAATCGTCGGGAGCACCTCCAGCTCCTCCTGTAGCCATCTAAGGAAGCGGAGGCCCACCTCCTTACCAGACGCATCGAAGGGAGCGGTCTGCGCACCAAGCTCCCGGTACGCGTCCACAAGCCACGCATGCATCCGGTCGACCTCCACGCGAGTAGATGCCTCTGTTTTGTCGAGGCGGTCGCGTAGGCCGTAGAGCCTTGTTTCCATCTCCTCGATGCGTTGGCGGGCGAGACTGGCCTCCGCCCGCACAAGCTTGGCCTCGGCTTGCGTAGCCTGTGCCTCAGCACAGGCTCTGTTGCGTCCTTCCTCTACGCCGCCAGCTGTCGCCAGAGATCCTCCTGCTCGGCCTCTGCAGCCGCCAACCTCTCTGTCAGTCTGTGGCTCTTATTTTCCATAGCGTACTTGTCCCGAACAGCATCAGTATGCTGCGCCCGGAGGCGCTCGATCCTGCCCTCGAGTCGTAGCCTCTCGGCCGCGAACTCCGAAGTTAGGGTGCCCGACACAACATAGTCGGCGAAGGCGGCCGACTGCCATGAAAAATCCATCAGACTCGCAACCACATGAAAACAACGAACTAACAAAGTCCAAGATGACTTACATGCTTCAGCTGCTGCGACACTGAGCCTGCCATGTCTTTAGCGGCGGCCGCCGACGAGATCTCGTCACTGGCGCAAAATCTGGACCATGGGTCCTATGAAGCACCCTTCGCCTCAGCCGCTAACGCAGCCGGCGTGGCCGCCACCGTAGCCGAGGCAGCAGCCAGTTGCCAAGCATCCGACCGTGCACCACAACCTCGTTCAAGACACACTCTAAAAAAACTCACCAACGAGTCCTCGGCCGGTGTGCGCATCAAACATCATGACACCGCCTACGCGGTAATCATCCACGCAGATGTCCATGTCGAGGTTGGCACCACGTGCCGTCACCTCGTCGGTGCGCACCGGAGACGGTGGCCTTCGCTCCTTCGTGGGCTCGGTCGAGGGCGGTTTGCCCGACCCGGAATCGACAGCCCTCGCACCCGATGAAGACTTGCTGGGCCCGGGTACGCCTAGCTTCATAGCCGGCGGTGGCTTGCTGCTCCCGGGGGCGGTGGCCTTCATGCCTCCCCGCGCCTTCTTGACCTCGTGATTAGGGTCCCCGACCCTAATGACTGCCCGCCGCTTCCGCGCCGCATCTTGACGATCCTTGTCCATCACTACCGATACAACAGCAGCAATATTCCGTCCATAAGGAAAAATCTTCATCTCACGGGCCAAACGAGACGTAAATATGTCCTCGCCGGCTGCTCGGGGAATCGGAACGTTCCTTGGCCATCGACCCCCGGTAACCTTCAGCATTCGCGGCGAAGACTCCCGGAGCTCGGGCGAAGACATCCTTCCCCCGAGGGCCGCACAAGTCCCCATCAACTCCACAGCAAAACGATCAGAGACCCCCAAACCTCAGCTGCAGTACCTAGTTTTCTCTTCTTAATGGCCGGGGCAGCCTCCCGCGAAGGGCCTTCCTCAGCCACAGCCGCTGGTTTTTTCCCGCGGCGATCGACAGCCGCAGCAGCGTCGTCTCTAGGGTAGCCGCCATATGGTAAATGATTTAACTTGAAGACACGATTCAAGCGAATGTTGGATCGACGAATATCCCAACTCCGCAGAGCCTCCATCCTTGGCGCATACCGCCCCACAATCCTCACAGCCCCATCCTCCACTTCACAAACGAACGCGACAGGGTCCCGGCCGCGTAGATCCAAAGCGAAGGCCGGACTTCGCACCAGCTGCTTGCCCAGGGTAGGCATCTGGCGAGGGCACACTTCGCCCACCACCCAGCCATGCGCCAAGGGCCACATTCCATAACCGATAAATTCCTCAACCAAATCGCGCCCGCTACTCATGCGGGCAGCGCACCGGAGGGTCCCTTTTTCCTCATCATCCTCTACCACCTCAAACAGTGGGAATGCCACATAACAGTGGGAGCACATCACGGCCATAGGGAGCCCTGGGAGGTCTTCAGCTTCGCCTCCCGAAACATAAAACCAATAATCCCACCAATTGCCCCACTTGTTGCGAGCGTAGGGAACTAGTTCCATGACTTCTGCCAAAGTCTTTCCGGTCCTCGGCGTGAAGGTGCACGATCCAAACTATGCAATCTTATCTCCAATCTTTCTCTTTTGCCAGTGCAGACAATAATTCTTGGCGAAGACCTCCACGGAGGGCTGGCCGCCGTACGAATTCACTGCCTAGACATACTTCGCCAGGGCCACCACGGCATTAGGTGTCAATTGGTGGACCTGGACTTCAAACTTCTGCAAGACCTCCGCCACAAAACGATGCGCAGGTAGGCGAAGGCCGGCGACGAAGAATGCCTCGAACACAACTAACTCACCCTCAGGCTCAGGAATCTCCTTCGCCCCCGGAACATGCCCAACATCGTTCCCAAAGTACCCCAACTACTGCATATCTTGCACACGAACCGAGGAAATCCTTGAAACGCCGAACTCCACCGTGTGGCCTGGCTGCAACCCCGCTGCTGCCAAATCGCTCAAGGTATCCTCGGACGACGAATCAGCCGACGACGCATTCGTAGCAGATGAGGAAGAAGACGACATTGCTACGAACCATCGACGGCGGCGCGCGGTTTGCTTGACGCGGGCCAGATCTCCGATGTAGAGGAACAAGGTGGGCAGGCGAGCAGGCGAGCGGTTTTCAAAAGTTTAGGGCTTTCCGGCGCACGCAAAGGTAAGAGAGCCCGAGCCGCGCTACCCTTTTTATGCACAGGGCACGGCACTTCGGGAAACCTGCAGTCCAACAGTGCCACGTCCATCAAAGGTCACCTCAAAAACCCCCGCGGGATCACTTCGAGCGAGGGCAGCATCTCCACCATCTAGCGACGTCTTCGGCACCAGATGACTCAGTCGAACTGGTCCCTCGGAGGGCAAATGTTGGGGCGAAGGCGAAGACGCTACCCTTCGCTCGAGGCCTTCGTCGCATTCGTCACCTCGATTCACCAACGACGCCAAGGGCGCCGGTCCAATGAGGACTTCGTGACTGGACTTCATGAGCACCCTTTGCTCTTCTCCATCGCAAGACGAAGGCAAGACTCCGACGGTTGTCTGCCAGCCGCACGTCCTCATCTGGTCCGGAAGCTCAAGTGGGATTTGGCCCACTGTAACGGGCCCCACAGGGATAAG
Source organism: Zea luxurians (assembly GCA_029449295.1). NCBI lineage: Eukaryota > Viridiplantae > Streptophyta > Magnoliopsida > Poales > Poaceae > Zea > Zea luxurians. The sequence continues at coordinate 16,018,234 of JAOPSE010000027.1, read as the reverse complement.
CGTGTTACAGGTGTCATCTATAATAGCCTTTTCTGTAATGACGGTCTGTAACCTCCCTTTGGGGGAATATTCTGAGGATACTCTGGGTTTCCGAGGGCATAAACATCCTTGTTTGGGGATGGTAGGCACTCAGGCACCTATAAATACCCCTGTACAGTACCCTTGAGGGGTGGATTAACAGAGCTATTGTTGTTCCTCGTTGAACTTTGCAAACATTCACTCCACTTTCCCGTTGGATCTACTTGTTCACCTGAACAGGTACCAATAGAGAACACACACGATCCAATCAAACGAATCTATCTACATTATCATGCCTTAGGAGTAGACATAGTGTAGCTCTAGTTGTAGTTCTCCGATCTCAATATTCACCTCTCTTCAACTCTACGTCATCTAGAGGAGCTTTGATGGCCTACCCATACCAAAGCAAGCCTACGATCTCTCCTCCCTGATAGAGTCCCTCCCAGAGGCGAGATCTAGGTTCAATGTGAAGCCATAGTTATCAGAGTGTCGCTTAGGCATCACTAAAGTAACGCCTAAGTGGTAAGATGACCAAGAGGGGGCAAGGCGTCCTATCGCCTTGCCACAAGAGTAACCTGAGGGTAGGAAATGGAGATGGCGAGGGAAAGAGGCAACGGCGGTGTGCGGGGAAGAGGCGGCGACGTCGTGCGAGGAAGAGGTGGCGTCGCGCGTGCCCTCTACCTCTCTCTCAGGCGGGTGATTGGTGACCTCCCTTCCTCCCTCTCTTCCTCTGGCGATGACTCCCTTGCTCCCTCTCCTCTATTTGATGGATGCAGGGATGAGGGATGTGGCTAAGGGAGGGATGCGACTGAAGAGGGTGTTAGGTCAAGAAGTGGTAGTTGGGCCGAGAAACAGTAGGCTGGTGGCCCATATGACCTTAATCTCTTTTATTTTTTATTTTCTTTTTACTTCTCTATTAAACTAGTAAATATATTAGTTATATATTCATTTTTTCCTAATCTTCTACTACTATTTATTAGTCATGTTAGATTTTAAGTCTATTATGTTGTGTCGGTGTTTCGAACCTCACTCCGAAAGGTAAATTTGTGTGCGCGTTCCAGGCTCCGGATGTGTGCGCGGTGGACGCAAGATGTATACTAGTTTGGGCAGAATATCCCTACGTACATCTAGTCATCAGCGGCTTGCGCTACCAGCGCCATTGCTGATCGATACTCGTAGTAGGGGTTACAAGCGGGCGAGAGAGGGGCGAGAAGCTCCCAAATCTCTTGTGGTGTAGCAAAAAATAAACAAAAGTAAGAAATATAGATCAAACTGTGAAGTTGTAGTTCAATGTCACCAAACTTAGTGAGAGACATGTTCATCTGTGAAGCACATATGTTCACACGGTTGTATAACTTCATGACTATTTACCTTAAGCAATTAATACTAAAATATGACTCCATGCCAAATTTCACTATTTTTTACCATATTTAGTATTTTTTGTCTTGGAAAAGTATTTAAACCATAGAAAATAGTAAATAATCCAAAAAGGGAGCATATTTACGCGAAGTAAATTTATAATGGTTAGATGAACAAATAGTATACTGTTGAAAAAAAATAAACAAAAGTAAGAAATATAGCTCAAACTGAGAAGTTGTAGCACAATATCCCGAAACTTAGCAAGAGATGTGTCCATTTGTGAAGCACCTATATTCACACTTGTATAACCAAATTTACAGTTTATTTTTAAAATGGCTATGATAAAGAAATAGTGAATATTGTAAACAAATATTTGAACCGGGCACCTCCAGTACGTCGAGGCGCACCGCGGCGAGCACGTCGGCGACAACGCCAGCCCACGGCGCGCGACCAGTGTCCATCTCGAGGACGGTGCACTCCTATATATATTCCTGAAGAACGTGTGCACTGAACCTATAGTAGATGACCCGTATATATATCTGCAGTGCAGGCCGCAGGATCAACCGACGTGCAAACTGAACTTCCGTATAAGATTAGCGATGTCTTGCACGAGATCGGTGAGCAGCCTAAGGGCTTGTTCGGTTATTTTCAATCCATATGGATTGAAGGGGATTGATACGGATTGGGGGGATTTTGACTTATGAGGGATTGAAACCCCCTCAATCCCCCTCAATCCATATGGATTGGGGTAGAACCGAACAAGCCCTAAGCAGGCAGGCTCGGCCTGGACGAAACAGACTAGCAACACCTCCTGGCGGTTTGTGTTGTACTACCACCGTCTGGTACGTTCAGGTCGCCAGCGATGAGGAACGGCGCGCGGTGGTGGTTCCCTCTGTTTGCCCAAAAGGAAACCAGCAGTGGATCTGCTCGCTACTAGTCTATATACGTCCCTTCGTTGAGCAGAGCAGAGCAGAGCAGAGCGAGCATAGCAAGTCAAGGGAATTTTTCTCGTCTTGCCCAACAAATCATGGTACCGAGACATTGACATGCTAGACAGAAAAAGGCCCCTGGCCCCTGCACTGCAGCATGGGTATAATTAAGGGGGTGTTTGGTTACACCCGCTAAAATTTAGCCCCTGTCCAATCGAATGTTTGAACCTCCGTTCTGGGTATTAAATGTAGTCGGATTATAAAACTAATTTGTCAGCCGAAGATTAAAAGACGAGACGAATCTAGTTCAGTTGGTTGGGTCTATATTTCATACTCCTATTTAAAAGTCAAACGCTTGATGTGACTCGGGCTAAACTTTAGCAGGAGCAACCAAACACCCCCTAAGTCAAGACGAAGTTGCTTACCAGCAAACCTGCTCCCAGGTTTCCTTCCTGCTCTGATCTTGGCGTGTCTTCCTCCACGCAGATCGCAGAGCTGCTGAACCACCAAGACTACTGGAAGCAACCGACCGGTACGGCGCAGCTATATTTAACATGGCCACATACACAAGACAAACTGGCTGAGGGTCAGGGAGTGGCCTGGCAGAGAATCGACTCGACTCGACAATATGGCGAAGCTGCACAGGCTCATCTCCGCCGTCCTCAGGCTGGCCGCGGCGGGAGCCGCGGCCGCCGCAGCGGTGATCATGGTGACTAGCCACGAGACCACCAGCTTGTTCGGCATAGAGATGGAAGCCAAGTACTCCTACACTCCATCATTCGTGTAAGTAATCAACGATCGATGTGTTTTGACATCTCTAGACGCATGCATATGGATCGATCGGTCGTCAACTGATTCCAGTACTGACGACGATGCATGTTGTTGGTCCATGACGACCAATCGATCGATCTCGCGTGCAGCTTCTTCGTGGTGGCTTTCGCTGTGACCTTCGCCTACAGCCTGCTCGCCGTCCTCGTGCGCCCGGGGACCACCGCCTCCAGATTAGTGCTCCTAAGCGACGTGGTAATATACGCAAACCTTATTACTACTACTACATCTTGATGAACGGATCGGAGCAGATTAATTAACGGGATAACAATGGCATGCGCATATATGCAGACGGTAGGGATGCTTCTGACGGGCGCCGTGGCGGCCACCGGCGCCATCTCTCAGGTGGGGAAGAGCGGCAACGAGCACGCCGGGTGGCTGCCCATCTGCGCGCAGGTGCAGGCCTACTGCGGCCACGTGATGGGGGCGCTCATCGCCGGCTTCGTCTCGCTGCTCCTCTACTACCTCATCATCATGTACTCCCTCCACGCGGTGGCCGAACCCCTGTGCTCCTGCCATTAGAACACGGACAAACGCGCACACTATTCGTTCGATTCACTAGGTCATCGACGATGATCCAATGGTCGGTCCCCAGTGATACGTTGTTTTCCGTCTCACTTCTATATATATCTGCCGCACTGTTGAGTCGATCATGGGTCATTTGGTGCTACAACACTTTACTAGCTAGCTAGCTCGTCGACACCAGTTTGGTGAGCTAACTGCTAATATACATCGACCTACCTTCACTTAAACAATTCTTTTAGAACATCTACCTTCACCTAAACATAAGTTTTTGCTCGGCATGCTGTCAACGTCGTCAACTCACAGTGACAGCTTACTCGTATGTGTATGCCACAAGGTGAGGGACTAATGAGGCGTTTGGTTTGATAAATCACTTTGTCCAAAATAAAGTGGTGCATCATGGGTCTATTCCTCAAATTTGGTGGGATGACTTCATTCCACATATTAGTACTAAACAACTAATTATGAGGAATGAGATGGTGATGGATTAACTCACTCTATTTCACAAACCAAACAAAAAAATAAGGAGTGAGAAGATGATGGACTATATCATTCCTCAAACCAAACACTCTATAAAATTCTCAAGTGGAACCGAACCAGGAAGGGATTCAGCGGTTCCCTCCCTTGTCGCTTAATCCACTGGTGTCTCAAAAAGTAGTCTATTCGGTTAATATCCTTAGCACCTACAACTGAGCTCTTGTGCTTACATAAAACTGAGCAAAAAGAAACGGGCACAGAAAACTCCATACACATAAAAAAAACTCGGCTGACATAAAAAAAAACTTGGCCCATAGAGGAAAGACCGGTCTCACGGTATTATATTAAGAATAAACTCAATTAAAGCCATAACCGAGAAAGGTCATGAAAGCTACCCTCCTCGGCAACATGAGGGTGGGTGGATAATGAGCCAGCTCGGCTCGGCTCGTTAAGTTAACGAGCCACAGAGTCAGCTCAGCTCGGCTCGTTTACGAGCTCGAGCTGGCTCATTTAGCTCGCGAGCCAGAGCAGAAAAAAAATAATATATACATAATAATTATTTTTTATTTAATTTCAAACTAATTTAACGATAGAAAATAGTAATTATAATCATAGTTTCACAAACCACGTGAATGTAACACCAAATTAGCATAATTCATCACTCATCAATTCACATACATGAGTTTAACCCATAATTATATTTGCATAGACCAAATTAACACATAGACATAGTTCATTAATCATTAGTTTAACTCAGGCCATAGACACCTCACATATATATAACATGTTCATCAATTATTCTGTAAATGATATGCATATAGTTTCGTTTTGCTGGAATGTGGTAGCTCGTTTAGCTCGCGAGCTGGCTCGTTAACGAATCGAGCTGGCTCATTAACGAACCGAGCTAGGATGTCAACTCAGCTCGTGAAAAAATTCTAACGAGCTGATCCGAGCCAAGCCGAGCTGACCATAAACCGAGTCAACGAGCCACGAGCATTTCGTCCAGCCCTATCTGTGGGGGACAGATATCCCCCGGATCCACTAGAAGGCTAGAAGACCGTGCGAAAGGCCTTAGGCCCATTGCTTCGCAAGGCCATCCTTTCGTGAGCCTGGGGAGGAATGTCTAGCGGAGTGGATCGACGCATGACTGGATCAACTTGAGCCCAGACAGCCCAATGGATTTAAGCATTATCCACGGCAGTGATCCGATTCTCCCGCGCTGCGCCCTCAGGGGTCGGAACTGAATGATGATAAGTCGGTAGAATTATAGGAAGATAAGTTCAGTTGGTTCACTATTACATAGGCGCATGTTGTTATCATATCCGCATGTATCGCCTCACGGTCGAGTATAAGGCCTAGGGGGCACCCCATCAAAAACATCTCTCTCATTAGTTGTCTACTCAGCTGTCTAGCATCCCTCGTACTAGAAAACCACCTTGTAACCCACCACATAAAAGATCCACACCAGGAAGTAGGGTATTACGCCTCTCTAAGCGGCCCGAATCTGTATAAAATTGTCCACTATCTCTCGTGCGTCTAGCACGAACCATCGAGCTACAGTCGGTAACACCGTCCTACTCCAAAAAAGCACCTCGAGGGGCAACCCCAGGTGCGCGGTCGGACCCAAAACACCGACAGCTAGCGCACCAGGTAGGGGGTGTGTCACTGATCCAAGCTAGCTCAATGGCCATCACTTTCCAACACAAGATCGCTCTCTGCCCTGGATCCGTATTCTGCTTCGGAACCATATCATCCATAGCAGACGCAGAAGGAACTCTACATCGCATAGCGGATCTGCTAGAGAGAAAGCCTTCCTCGATAATCTCCGGGAAAGCCGGAACGAAGCAGGAAATAGCGCAACCTCCAGCGCTCCGGGCGAAGACTACCACCTGCAAGCCAGGAGCGGAAGATTCATTCACCCGAAGAACCCCGTTGTCCACCTCATCCACGGAAGAGTGGACACGGATTACGAGGAAAAAAGAAACGAAGACTCGTCATGCTGCCCTTCTGGTGCCTCCACCCTCAAAGGAAAACAGAAAGAAGCTTGTCGTCACGACAACTCTGTTCTACCCCGACATCCTCTTTATCGGGGGGAGAGTGGAATCGTCCCCCATCTCTAACGATGAACCAATTGTGCCTGGGGAAGAACCACATCAGCAGGAAGCTCGTCGACGAAGCAATCGACGCCACAACGCCCGGCGACATCATGAAGCCGGAGAACGAGATCCGGTGCAGCCTGTGTCGCGAGATGAGATCTCAGTGGTGGGAGAAACTCCAGATGAACGAGTCTTCAAGGAAAGGAGGAATTCTCGCCGATGTAATCGTCGATGAGCTCAAGAGCAGGCCGAGCAGGAGGCGAGACAACGTCGCGAGAACCCTCTCCTCGGACGAAACTTGAACCCCAACTTCGCTCGAGCCATGAACACACCGAGTGAGGTCGGTGGAGTGTTGGCTCGGATAGCCGATGGTCTCCCCCGGACTCCAGACGCCAAGGGCTACCGGAGGCTGCTCACTCACGCAGCTAACCACCTTCTGCCTCTCGCTCATCCTCCAAGCGATCTACGACACGCCATCAATAGTCGATGGGACGCACGGAGCTCCATCAATGCTTCACGAGATCAGCGACATGAGAACGAGATTCGGCACCGAGAAGAGTATGATCGGGATCATGGCATCCCTGTGTGAAGTCAGGCCACCAGGGTTGAGTCGGTGACAGCCTCAACTGGCGGCACAACCCGGGGACGGTCGAGGCAGCACATCGACAACTCCCCTCCCCAGGACTGACACCACAATCGTCGACAGGAAGACACGTGTGGATTATCGATGCTCACTCCATGCCTCAGGGCCATTCAATGGCCCCCTAACTTCGAGGTCTCCAACGTCGACAAATACGAGCCTAAGCAGGACCCGGGAGGCTAGTTGGCCGTCTATACCACCACTGCCCGGGCCGCTGGGGCAACTGAAGATGTGATGACTACGTACTTGTCCATCGTCCTTGGGTAAGATGCTCTGCAATGGCTACGACACCTGCCCCGACACTGCATCGACGATTGGAACGACTTCAGTCGGCGTTTCATCGCCAACTTCCAATCCCTCTCTAACAAGCCGGCGCAGCCATGGGACCTCAAATCCATTAGGCGTCGAGGGGATGAAACTCTTCGATCATACCTCAAAAGATTCACTACAAGAAACTGGTTAAAGAACGTGGGTGACAAACCGTCGAACTTAATGTAATAAGCCGTCGAACTTACCATAAGAACGTGGGTGTACCGACGAATATAGCCGACGGCGATTTTTGGACGAACTTAGAGAAGTAAGTTCGACGGCCCCCACGTTCTTAACTTTAAGAACGTGGGTACCGTCGAACTTAACATTAAGAACGTGGGTACCGTCGAACTTAACATTAAGAACGTGCGTTTTTAAGTTCGACGGGGACCGTCGAATTTAGAGAAGTAAGTTCGACGGTACCCACGTTCTTACTATTAAGTTTGACGGGGACGCGTGGCTGTCGAACTTATGTGGCCTGCGTGGGTCTGCGTGGGTTGCACATTAAGTTCGACGGTACCCACGTTCTTAACTTTAAGAACATGGGCACCCACGTTCTTATCCCTTTTCCAGAAAAAAATTAAAAATTACATAAATGAAAAATTAGACAAACATAAAATCGCATGCAACACAGAATATCATATACAATACAGAAATGAAAGCCCTCAAATTTAAGCCACCATAAGGAGCATTGCCATCAAAAGTAAGATCTAAATGAATCAATGTCCTCTCTTAGGGTAAGACACACAGGGAGGCCTACACAAGCTTGAAAGTTTGTCTAAATGAAAGAAAATCTCAGTAGAACTTTTTGCCCTAACATAGAACTCTACCAGCTCATCTTTGTCTTCTTCAGGATCAATTGCATCTTCATCTTCGTTGCCATGCATTAGCTGTGGAGAAAAGGATCCATCTTCCTCTTCAAATTGGTTATCTGTCTGTTGAGGTATAGGCTCAGATGAATATCGTTTATCATCTACAAATAAAACATAATATCAGAAATCACTTCAGTATCTTGGAAACATAGTTGATTGAGTAATCAGAAAAGGAGGTAAACCTTCATCCTCGTGCATCTCATCCTCCAGTTTATTGCAAAAAACACATATTTCAGGAACTGCTAAGTTATAAAATGCATTTGATGTACTGTGCGATGGTGTCAGAATATACAATAGCTGGCTTCAAAAAACATACAGAAAATTACACAGGTAGGGTGCTGCAGGGACAAAGCTTTTTTCAGTCGACTTACACTTAGATAAGGATGAGCAAATGATGCTCACCTTGAACACCAGATAGGGTTCATTTAACTCAATGTCAAATTCATCTGAGAAATTAAGATTCTTTTGGAGAACATCAATAGGCTTTGTACGCCCCTCCCGCAACCTGATCTCAGACCTGACCTTGCTTTGGTCAAAATGAAACTGCACTCCAAAATGAGAAATGGTAGATAAATAACAATTCTATATTAACTCCAACACAAATTGAATGGTGTTCGTCAGATTTTAAGATATTGACCTCTTCCTCTTTCTTCTCCCAGTCTTGAAACTCGGCACGTGCTCTTTCTCTAGCTAGCAATGTCTTTAAAACGGCAAATATATGTATTTAATTCCAAATGCAAAAAATATTTGAATGTAATAAACGGTAGACATAAACTTACAAAATTATTATAAAAGAGATTATGATTGTCAAATACAAACCATTTCCTCTTCATGCTGTGTCTTTTCAATAGCTCTTTCTTCTCTTCTTTTCTTAACCTTTTCTATCTCAGCCTACATTTGATAGAGCAACTATAACGATTAGGCGCTGCAAGAAAAGCATAATCTTCAATTTTCTTTTTGAAGAAGACCAAATAACAAGCTTTCTGGGTAGCAAAGCGTACAGTGCACTACAGTACAAAAGCATAGATGAAAATAAAATAATACATATGATGCTATGAACCTTATTAATTCATTGGAAGTAGGTAAGAAGACTATGATATGCTTTGTTCCAACTAATAAACAATGGAAATAGATATAGTGTTTCATAGTATCATTCTTTCTTATTGTTTCTTCTTCTCAGATTTAACAGAAATATTCACCTTCTGTCCCTGAGATACATCACGCTCTATCTTCTTTCGCCACACAAACCTGTAAAGAGACAAGATAGAGAGCATCCTTCTTTGAAAATTATAGTGGTAATGCAAAAGGAAGGTAGCAAATAATCTGGGTGTTCAAGGAAGCCACTGACATTTTATTTTACTTGGCAATATTGGCAAACATTAGAAATCTTATCCCAAGGTAAACATGCTATCAGAAGTGTGTCAACATGAAGTGCAATAATATGCCAAACTATAAGGCAAAGGGATATGTAAATCCACATAGAAAGGTACTCAATTGTCTAAAGAAGTTTAATTACATCAAATTATGGCCAAGACTTGGGACCCCAACAGAGTTGAACCAGCTAAATTAATCAGGAAAATGACACGCGCTTCTTCATACTACAGTCACTTGGTCCACTACAGGAATGGATGCAAACCGTGTGTGCTGTGCTGAGACAGCGACATGATCTTTGCCAATGCGTTCTGGAAAAGCAAGAAATCAATCCATTTACAGCAGCGAACCTCTGCTTACGAGCATCTGCTATGGTCTATGAACTACAGTAATCTCACATCTAACCACAATCTGGCTAAAAAAGAAATGATAAAAGTCTTGTCCATCATAGCGGTAAGTACTCACCAATAGCTGAAATGAAAAAGAAAACAAAGGTTATGTGTAGTTGTAGAATTTAGCAAATTTTCCTCTAGCAATCTTTTCCCAGGACATACAAATATATTACTAAATTAACAAGATGAGTCTCTTTTTAGTAAAGAAGAATAAATATATGCATTGCAAATGAAGCTGCACAAACCAAATATACCTTCTGAAATAGTACCAGTGCCCTGACCTTTGCTTTTTCCTTCTATAAATATATCTATTAATAATTCTAGAAACAACATCAGAAGCACAAAGACTACCCATACAAAAAGTAATGTCATGTGAAGCCAATCATAAATGAGGAATTGACTGCAAAGTGAATGCGCATGGCCAAGGATTATGACGTTGAGTACCGCATGTTCTCCTCCGACGGAGACACACTTATACCTGGTGCTGCACGCGTGAGAAGAAAAGCGGAATCAAACAATAGAGAACTGAGACTAATACAGTAGCAGTAGACTTCAAATTACACCAAAATTCCAAGAGAGCTAGGCACCTGGTTCGTTGAGCAACCATTGTGTCTTGCACATATCCAAATCTGAAATAGATTACTCATTAGCATAGGCCAGCAAACAGAGTATTCGATTCCAACTGGACCTGCATTTTTAAGTGAAATCCAAACTCCGTCACATCTCTCAAACATGGCTAAAAAAGTCCAAATGGTAACTGTAGACGATTTATGCACACAAAGCATCTATTAAATCATATATCAAGTTAAATGGTACACTCCAACAGCAGTAGCAATAGCATAGCATTTGAAAGGAGAAGAAAAAATAGATTGCTAAGTATGTATATCGACAAGCTAATCAAAGCTAGTCAACATGCACATTCCAACGCCCACAACCCCACATTAATACATTATGCATTGCTTGGAAGTGTAGCATTTGAAGGGATCGAACACTTAAAAGTATGGACCCTAAATAAAAGTTTAAACATTTATCTCAGAGAGGGAGATGGTTACCTGTAGTGAGATGGTTACCCAAGAACTTCCGGGCGGAGAGGGAGAGGGTACCGGCAGCGCGTCTGTAGCGCGATGGGCTGGCTGGCGGCGGCGCGGTGGGCGAGCTAGCGAAGAGCGTGGTGGGCGGGCTGGCGGCGGCGGGTTCGCGCTTAAAATCGATATTTCCACGAAGAATAGCCTACGCCACCCCTTGTTCAGTCTCTGTAGTTTTTTCCAGGTCAGGTTTTTTGAAGTAGAGTAAATTTAATGACAAAATACTGGTTCAATAAAGAAGTTACCAGCCCAAAATGGTTGGACACATAGTTAAATGGTTGAAATAAGCTCTGAAATAAACATGCACCTATCTAAGTAATCATCTTCCAAGATAACTCATTATTCCTATAAGCATTTGCTAAGTTTTTTTTTGCCGGAGAACAAACAAAAACAATAGCTACAGTGGAAACGGATCCACTATGGCAAATGGGACCTGAATCTTCTTTTTAGAATCGCAGAGGTAGGAGATCTGAAGTTTTGCAGAAGGGAAGAACAACAACAAAAATTCATAACTTATTAGACACAAAATATATGTTCTCAAGTTACAACTACAACTCAAACTGAACTGATATATGCCACATTACTATATTATATTGGTATTTCATCAAACAATTTAATGGCATGATAAGCAGTGGTAGATGTTATTGGGCCTAAAAGCTATATCAGTTAGAGCCATAGTTCGACAGCAGGTGCGTACCTTTACATCGGCGAGCAGCGGGAGGAGTTTAAACCTGGATGCCAAGATTTGTTGATAGGTAATATACATATCTGGACATAGGAGCTTAATCATGGGGTGCACCTGCTTTGGATTAGCATCCTAATCCTCATGTATCCATTTGGCACAATAACGCTACTGCATCAGCAGTGGCACATCAATCAAAGGGGTTGTTTGAGCTTAAAAGTTTATTTTACATATTGGCACATCTCTACATAATTCCCACACATTTTAGGCGAACTAATGGATGTATAAAGTACCATTCTTGCAGCTAGAGTTAATGTAAAATACTATTTGAGAGTGACCTAGCCCTGGCCACACATTTTAAGCAAACTATTTGAGAATTGCAACTACCCCTAGAGTGAGCACATCTATAATGGTGCATACCAAACTGGAATTAAAAAAATCTTCATTTGCAGTGGTAGTTGCTAGAACTTATACATTGTATAACATGTCGCTGTTGAAAATATACCTGAAATTAACATGCCCGCTAAACACCTCTTCCCTAATAGTAACATCCATCTCCTCCCCCACACACCTGGAGACCGATATTGCTACAACCCGGATGAGTGCAGGCAACCATGAATGAAAAGGCCACCGCCAACTCCAGATAACCAGAGATGTTCCTGACAAGAAAAAAATCATTAATAAGAAAAGAAGCAATTATCAGGAATAAGTTCAACTCAAACCACAGGAAATGCACTTTTACCAGGGAAAACCTCGATTGTCAAAAACCACCGCAGAATACAAGTTACTAAACATAAGCTGTATATAAGAAAAAATGGTGCTGGACACAATAGATTGTTTTGATAAAAAGATAGAATAGTTTGCAGGAGCTATGCCCTGACTTGCACTGTGAGTGAAACAAAGAGCTATTGAAATTCGTTTGATTTTGCTCCCACAACAGCTTGTGCAATCAGTTACAGGAAATAGAAAAAAATAGCTTGATAGAAGAGGAAAGCAGAGAGCTCTTACTTCTTTTTAGATTTAAATCACTTTCTAGCTGAATATTAAGAAAATCGTACATCTTCTCCCAGGGAAAAATGATTAGACTGATAAAATATTCACATGAACCATAAAAAAGACCTTTACAGTTCCAAAATGGACATCTAAAAAAACTTTATAGCAGAAAACAAAAGAAATAAGAAAACCATGTAGAGTAGTTGTTCCTTTTGAGTTAAAGAACAAATTCCATGCCTTTGATACTGAGCGTCATTATCCTAGTGTGCATTGTTAAATCATGAATACGTATGAAACTGAAATAATACAAGGACACATTTTCTAGAATTCTAACAAAGAAGGATTTGGTTGTGATCAAATCTTGATTCCTTTTTCCATGCCAGCTTGTTTCTTCTCCAAATACCTTTTACACCTCATGTTCTTCATGGTTAACAGTAAATACGGAATTCCTAACTGACTGATATTTTCCAAATTGTAAGTCTGAGATATTAGTAACCAGAAGTTACCTCCAAAATAAAACCTTTAAGCAAAGTCAATAATAAATTTCCAAAGCTTAGCTATTTACTCTCTATGGTGAAAAACCTTGCCTACAAATGTTTGCAAGCAAAAAAAATCTATCTAGCATTCCTTACGAGGAGAGGAAAACACATCCCATAAATACAAAATTTTAAGTAAACGTTGAATGCCTGGGCCTCAGTTGAAGCGAATCTAGGTGTATGTTTGCTTTTTAATGAAAATAATTCCACCAGTTCTAAATTGGTCTAGATTCAAGAAAAATACTCCAAAAGCTCTCCTTTCAAATTCTGACAAATGCTCAGCTCTTTCACAAGGAAATGAGGTAACAAAAACTATATATATATATATATATATATATATATATATATATATATATATATATATATATATATATATATATGAGAGAGAGAGAGGGTCAGTGGACTTTGATGCCAATCGTTCATAGCTAGATGTCACCTGGCCTCCATTTTTAGCAGTTTGTTTCTGCACGGCAAACCATCAGTATTACCACCATCTAGGACTAAATTGACGTGAGTAATAAAGTATAACCGAGTAGACTTTGGATGGTATTTGAGTGTACCAATTTCTTTCTACGGCATATAACCTAAGCGACAAGTTTTCAGCAGCATAAGACCATTTTTCCTTAAAACAAAGTCTGCACGGTGACATATAAATCTGCTCCATGAGCTGAATACTCAAGTGACTCAGTAAGTTAAGTCAGAGTGGACTTTCCTCGTGTTGTGTACACAGTATTTCATAAAATAATCAACATTTAAGTTGCAAATCTAAATGACAAAAGTGTGTACCACACCACAAACATCCTAAGACTTTGATGTACCAACCAGGCAAAGCCCAACACAATATATTTTCATTCTTCATCAAACCAAAATGCTCTGTAATAGGGAAGAAAGAGCCCGGCTGAACCGATGTCCTGAAAATTATCGTCAGTACCACTAGATATTATCCTGAAAAAAGGAGATTAACAGTATCTACCGGATCACTACCAGATACTATCTTGCAGCTAGTAATAGCCAATTGCCTATGAAAGAACCACCAAATTGTTTCCGGGTTCCAGAGCTAGTAATAACCACATTTTTTATGGATTGCAGGAAAAAAGAAGTACATTTTGCTACTCTGAGCTCTACCGTCAAGTTTCCTCCCACTAAAACCAGAAATCACGGAAGTGCGCAGAAAATCGTCTGAAATTGGGAAAGGATCTCGGTTGGTGTGACTCACCAGGCTTGAAGAAGATGGAGAGACCGAAGTCGATGGCCTTGAGCGGCGAGTTCTCCTTCTTATTGGCGAAGAGGAAGTTCTCCGGCTTGAGGTCGCGATGGATGACGCCGTGCTGATGGCAGAGCTGGACGACCTCAACGATGATGCGGGTGACATTGGCGGCGGCGCGCTCGGTGTAGTGCCCCTGCGCGACGATGCGGTTGAAGAGCTTGCCGCCCTCGTAGAGCTCCATGACGAGGTGGACGGCGCCCTCGTCCTCGCACGCCTCCCGCAGGGACACGACGCTTGGTGCGGCTTCTTCTTCGCGTTGGATGCGGGGAAGTGCAAAGAGCTGGCGTCCTCCCGCGCGACGGCGGCCGGCGAGCGGCAGCAGTTGCCCATGGCCGCCCGAGATCCAAAGGCGTGGCGGGAGGCTAGGGTTGGAGCGGCATTTGGGGCGCTGGGGTGGGTGCGGTGGCCGCGCGGGTGGGCGGCGCGATGCTGCGCGCGGCGGTGGGTGCGCGGGCGGATAAGAGTGAGAGATGGTGAAAGTGACTCGCGGCGCGGGATAGGGATCTAGGTATTTTGGGTTAAGTTCGACGGTTTCGAGTTGGCCCACGAACTTAATTTAAGAACGTGGGTACCCACGTTCCTATTAAATTAAGTTCGACGGTTTTGGCTAGGGCCCACGAACTTAATTTAAAAACGTGGGTACCCACGTTCTTAAAAAACACATGAACTTAACTGATGTAAGAACGTCGGTACCCACGTTCTTAACAAAACCCACGAACATTTATCAGTTTCTTGTAGTGATTTCAGACCATGAGAAATTATATCCCCGATGTTGCGGAAGCAGCGGTGATCGAGGACTTCTACCGAGGATCTAATGACTCAGCTTTCGTCCGAGCCATACTGCAAAAGGCGCCGACTACCTCCGAGCAACTATTCAGGGAAGCGGACCTCTACATTACCGCTGACGAACGGGCTCAGGACCTCATCAGAGGAGCGAAGCCTACACCGCCGGCACCACGACGCGACATGAACCAACAACCCGACAAACGTTGGGAGAAGAGGCCTCGCGAAGAAGTCCACACCACCGGACCACCCATCTCTCATGCTCGAGGGGCACCCCACGGAGGCGAGCGGACATTGGACGATATCCTTGACGCCCAATGTTCGTACCACAAGGACATGCGCCACACCCTAAGGAACTGTAGAGACTTCAAGCATTCCGTCAGGAACGGTCGACCCTTCCAACCTCTGCCACCTCCCCCACCGCGAGGAGGACCCGGAGAACCTCGGCAACCTCAGCAGCAGGAAGGAGGAGGTGGTGGAGCATTCCCGCGCGTAGACGGAGAAGTCAACATCATCTTCGGCGAACATGGGTCGCAAGAGAGCAAGAGGCAACAAAAGCACAACGACCGTCAGATACTGGTGGCGGCCACCATTCCTCCTGCCCTGTATCGATGGTCCGAGCACTTGATCACCTTCACTTGGGCAGATCAGTGGCTCAACTTCGATCATCCGGGGAAGTACCCGCTCCTTGTTGATCCGATGATCCGAGAAAGCAGGGTAAAGAAGGTGTTAGTGGATGGGGGAAGCAGCATCAACGTCACCTTCCCCCGAACACTCCTAGGCTTGGGAGTCGCACTCAAAGAGCTCCACGAGTCAGACACTCCTTTCTTCGGCATTGTGCCGACTGAAGGAGAATATCCACTCGGACACATCTACATGTTGGTCACCTTCGGAACTCCGGAAAACTACAGAACCGAGTTCCTGAGGTTCGAGGTAGCAAGCTTCGACTACGGATACAACGCTATCATCGGCAGGCCAGGATTAGCGAAATTCATGGCCATTCCGCACTATACATACATGATACTGAAGATGTCAGGACCACAAGGAATCATCACCGTGCGTGCTGACTTCCAAGGCGCCGCAGAATGCTTCCGAGTGGCCATTCAGGCGGCCCTCACCACCAAATCATCAATGACTTCTTTCGCGCAGGCGAACTCAAAGCCTGAGGAGGACTTCGCAGTACCTGCAAACGAAGCTCAAGTCGTGACCTCTATGCGGCCGACTGAGGAAACGAAAAGAATCAACCTCGGATTCGCTGATGAACGCAAAACCGCCATCATTAGCTCCAGCTTGGATGACAAATAGGAAGGCGTGCTCATCCAGTTTCAGCAAGATAAGCGAGACATATTCGCATAGCAACCTGCGGATATGCCAGGAGTCCCGAGAGAACTGGCCGAGCACAAACTGAAGGTCTATTCCCAGGCGAGGCCGATCCGACAAAAGTTGCATCATTTCACGCTCGACAAGAGAGAAGCCATCCGTGCCGAGCTAGCTCGTTTGGTCACAACAGGGTTCATTAGAGAAGTACTGCATCCTGAGAGGTTAGCAAATCTTATTCTTGTACTCAAAAAAATAAAGTGGATTGGTACATGTGCGTCGACTATACAGATCTCAACAAACACAGTCCGAAGGATCCCTTCGGACTTCCTAGAATAGATCAGGTGGTAGATTCAACCGTCGGATGATCTATACTGTCATTCTTGGATTGCTACTCGGGATACCATCAAATTAGCTTAGCAAAAGAAGACGAGGAAAAAACAGCATTCATTACCCCGTTTGGAGCTTTCTGCTATACCTCCATGCCGTTCGGCCTCAAGAACACTGGAGCGACTTACCAGAGAGCCATTCAAACATGCTTAGCCAATCATTGGGGCAAGCAGGTAGAAGCCTATGTTGATGATGTGGTGATCAATACAAAAAACTCAGAAAATTTCATCGAAGATTTGCAACTGGTCTTCAACAGTCTGAGGCGATATCGGTGGAAGCTCAATCCAGAAAAATGTGTCTTTGGAGTGCCAGTAGGGAAGTTGCTCGAATTCATTGTCTACCACCGAGGGATTGAAGCTAACCCAGAAAAGATCGAGGCTATCATGAGGATGGAAGCACCACGGTCACAGAAGAAAGTGCAAAGACTTACTGGATGCATGGCAGCTTTAAGCAGGTTCATATCAAGGTTAGGAGAAAAAGGCCTACCATTCTACAAATTGCTCAAGAAGGTGGATAAGTTCCAGTGGACTTGGAGGCTCAGAAAGCTCTTGATGCACTGAAGAAGTTCCTAACCACACCACCAGTGCTAAAACCACCACACCGAGCCATGCCAAACCAGCCGGCAGAAGATCTGCTGTTGTACATCTCTTGCATGACTCACGTGGTGAGCACCACGTTGGTAGTCGAGCGAGCAGAGGAAGGACACACATATCTAGTACAGCATCCCGTCTACTTCATCAGCGAAGTTCTGGGGCCATTTAAGAAGAAGTATCCTCAAGTTCAAAAACTATTGTACGCAGTACTTCTAACTGCACGCAAGCTCCGTCACTACTTCGACGACCATAAAGTCATAGTAGTCACCGGGTTTCCAATAGGGGATATTCTCCACAACAAAGAAGCCATTGGAAGAATAGCCAAGTGGGCCTACGAGTTGTGAGCTCACGACATCGAGTTTCGGCCTCGTACTGCAAAAAAGACTCAAGAACTAGTTGACTTCGTATCAGAGTGGACCGAGCAACAAGAACCAGATAACCTGGAGACTGCAGAAGTATGGTGGATGTATTTCGATGGCTCGCTGAAGCTGCAGGGAGCAGGCGCAGGGATCCTCTTCATTGCACCTGGAGGTGAACAACTTAAATATGCTCTTCAGTTGTTATTCTCAGCATCCAATAATGCAGCAGAATATGAAGCTTTGATCCATGGATTGAACATTAACATATCACTGGGCATTAAGAGGTTGATGGTATACGGAGATTCACTGGTGGTCATAAGTCAAATAAACAAAGAATGGGATTGCTCGAATGACTTTATGGGCAAGTACTGCACAGCCGTCCGAAAGCTGGAAGACAAATTTGAATGGCTGGAATTTCATCATGTGGAAAGAGATCGCAACGCAGCAGCAGACGCGTTGTCGAAACTAGGATCCAGTCGAACCCAGGTTCCACCTGGAGTTTTTGTCCAAGAGGTGCCACGCCCAAGCATTTCCTCAGATCAAGCAGAAGAGTGCAATGTCTTAAGCCAACAAGAGTCAGACTCTAATGACTGGAGGGAGCCCATCATCAGATATATAAAGAACGAAGAGGAACCAGATGACAAAGCCACAACAGAACGCATCGCAATGCAGTCAGCTCATTACACCCTCATTGGGGATGCACTATACAGAAGGGGCGCAACAGGAGTCCTCATGAAGTGCATTCCTTCGGTTACTGGGAAGCAACTGCTAGATGAGATCCACGTCGGGCAGTGCGGGATACACGCGGCATCCAGGACTCTGGATGGAAAGGTCTTCAGGTCTGGTTTCTACTGGCTGACAGCAAAGAGTGATGCAGCCGAGTTAGTCCAGAGGTGTGAAGCTTGCCAATTCTTATCAAAGCAGTAGCATTTACCAGCACAGCAACTGCAGACTATACCCGTAACATGGCCATTTGCGTGCTGGGGACTGGACATGATTGGACCCTTCAAGAAAGCTCAGGGAGGATACACTCACATGCTGGTCGCCATTGACAAATTTACCAAATGGATAGAATACAAACTCATTGCTTGTCTGACTTCAGCCAAGGCAGTGGAGTTCATACAAGATATAATATTCAGGTTTGGGATACCGAATAGCATCATAACCGACCTGGGATCCAATTTCACTAGCTCTAAATTCTTTAATTTCTGCGAATAACGAAGCATCCAAATCAAATATGCATCAGTAGCACATCCAAGGGCCAACGATCAGGTAGAAAGGGCTAATGGAATGATACTGGAGGCACTCAGGAAGAAAGTCTTTGACAAGAATGAAAAGTTTGCAGGAAAATGGATCAGAGAGTTGTCGTATGTGGTTTGAAGCTTAAGAACTCAACCTAGTCGAGCTATGCATGGAAATACTCCTTTCTTTATGGTCTATGGTTCGGAGGCAGTGCTACCTGCCGACCTCAGGTTTTGGGCACCAAGGCTGGTCTTCGAAAACATAGCTGAGGCAGAAGCTACCAGACTAGAGGATATTGACCTATTGGAAGAAGAGCGATTGAATACAGTAATTTAGTCAGCTAGATACCAACAAACCCTAAGGCGCTATCATGATAAGGCTATACGACATCGATCTTTCACAATGGGAGACTTGGTCCTTCGCCGAATTCTAACGGGGAAGGACAGCACAAATTGTCACCACTATGGGAAGGGCCATTTGTGGTAGCAGAAGTCACTCGGCCAGGATCATATCGGCTTACTCGGATGGGTGGCACGAAAGTAGGGAATTCATGGAATATAGAGCATCTCAGGAAGTTTTACCCTTAACAGGATTTCAAAAGCTATTGGAGCAGTATTGTATTCTGTAATTAGAAAATACATCATCAATAGAAAGACTTCATTCTCAAGGGCACTTGAACTATTTATTATCAAGCACGCTTACTCGGCTTAGGGTGACCACTATACCCTATCAACGGAGCAATCGGCTTAAGTAGGCAGTGACTTAAGACGGTGCAACATGCTCACGCTTACTTGGCTTAGGGTGACCATTATACCCTACTAACGGAGCAATCAGCTTAGGTCGGCAGTGACTTAAAATGGTGCAACATGCTCACGCTTACTCGGCTTAGGGTGACCACAATACCCTATTAACGGAGCAATCGGCTTAAGTCGGCAGTGACTTAAGACGATGCAACATGCTCGCGCTTACTTGGCTTAGGGTGACCACTATACCCTATTAATGGAGCAATCAGCTTAGGTCGGCAGTGACTTAAGACGGTGCAACATGCTCACGCTTACTCGGCTTAGGGTGACCACTATACCCTATTAACGGAGCAATCGGCTTAAGTCGGCAATGACTTAAGATGGTGCAACAGGCTCACGCTTACTTGACCTAGTGTAACATGCTTACGTTTACTCATCTTAAGGCAACCTCTATGCCTCGTCAGCTAATCAATTAGCATGAAATAGGAAAAAACTTCAAAACCAGCACGTTGCATCTACTTCTGCAATCATCTATAACAACTGTTGAATTCTAACGACAGAAAACAAACATAACATTCAACGTCAAGAACACATTCTAACTGAATATTCGAGCACATTGGACACATACACATATAGTTCACAAATGTATTCAGTATCTCTACTTGGCAATGTCTTTCTCAGGAGCAACTGAGGAAGAAGGGTGACTCGAGGAGTCAGGAGCAGCTTTGACATCGGCCACTACATCATTAGGAACAACTACACCCGGCCTCCTCATCAGGATCTGCCCTGCGCGAATGGCTTTATCCATAGCCTTGTCGCGCTGAGCCTTCAGAATGGTGGAACTGTCTTCTGCAACTTTGGTAGCCAGTCGAGCGGCCTCTAGCTCCTGGGCGACTGATCTCTTGGAGGTGCGCAGATCCTTGATGATGGAGTCCTTGCTCGACACCAACTGCCTAAGACACAGGGTCTCATCCTGGGATACTTGCAGCTCGTGACAATGATGGTCCAGATCTTCCATGGTAAAGCGGTGGCTCCTCTCTAAGATAGTCAGAGAATTGTTGGCGTCACGATACAACCTATCAAGATTATCGCGAGAAGTCGCAAGTGCCCGTTTCTCCCCCTACAGACAAGAATCAGCTCTCAAGTATCCAGTAAACAGTGAAGTCACAAGCAAATCCAGTCAAGTAAGCTTACCTCATTAGCCGCCCTTTCGGAGTCAAGCTAAACTCTAAGAGAGGAATTCAAGGAATTTGCATCGTTTAAGGAAGCAGAAACCCGGGCCAGGTCGATCTGACCTTGATAATACTTCCCCTCAAGCTCTGAGTACCGCTGGTTGAGTCGGCTCGGTACTGAAGATGTTTTTCCTCAAGTTCAGAATACCGCCAGGTCATATCTAACAAAAAGCAGTCGAAGAAGGATACACAGTTAAAAACAGACCAATCAATCAGCCATGGAGAAAACAAAGACACTAACCAGCATTTGACATTTTCAAATCAGATATCTGATTCTGAAGCAGCAACGGGTTCCACTGCGTCAGAGATAGAGCTCCCTCTGGATAGAGGCACCATGTGATCTCAATTGATCAGCCATCCCGTCGACCAAAGCCTGATATTAAAAGCAAATGAGTACAAAGAAAGTGATTCACCAGAAGTATTGATAGAACGGAACAAGCCAATTTACCTGGAGATTAGAAAAGAATGAAGGCAATCCCAAGTCATGAGAAGTTGCGTTATAGCTCAACGAAGGAAGGTCAACTGGAACAATCTGAAGAGCATCGTCGGGGGTTGATTCAGCTCCACTAGCAGGTATCAGAATTCTGGCATCCAGAGCGCCGACCTCTAAGGCGACTTCTTTGCTTGAAGCTAAAGAAGCATGCATCGCTATCGCCCCATCAGAACGTGGTGGAGACGACCTGACGTGGACTTCCATGGAGGTATGGGAAGGGGAGCTTGCCCGGACACCCTCGGGGGCTAGGTTGCAGTTTGCGCTACCCACCTGAGCCGGATCATTACCGGCAACACCCTTGGGGGCTAGGTAATCGCCGTCACCACCCTCAAGGGTTGGGTTTTCTGCAACAGCCACCTCTGTGGCCGAAGGACCCTCAGCCACCTCCATGGGAGTCGGGCAATCGTGACTAACCTCTTGACATTGAAGACTGCCCTCCAAAGTCGACGATGCGCGAGATGCTGCTTGGGAGACCTCTAATCCCGCGTTTGGAATTTCAGAGCAAACATCCATCATATCACCATCAATCGGCTCTGACAGCATATCTTCAGGGACAACATCCTCAAGAGCCCGATCAAAATCTGTTATAGACAATTCTTGAAGGTTGACGAGAGCTGACAGAGCTGGAGAAGGAATATCACTGTCCTCGCCACTACCTCTGTAACGCCGGCTATTCTTGTGAACCAGTGGAATTTCTTCCTCTTCTTCTTCTTCGTCCTCATCAAAAATACAGACAAAAGATGGTGCGGGATCACACCCATTGGAGTCAGCTGGCGCACGGATACACCCATTGGGGTCAGCTGCATTGGGATCAACTTCAGCAGGTACACCACTAGTGGGATCAACTCTAGTAAAGACCTCTGCTGGTACTTTTTCAGCAACAGGAGCAGAAGGGTCAGCATCCTGGTCCAAGCATGACAGTCGCCTAAGCCGTCTCTTTTTCTTCTTCTTTCCTTCAGCAGGCGCAGCCGGACGACTGATCTGACGAAGACGCTTTGGATGAGTACCCTCAGGCTTTCGGACGTCCATTGTTCTGTCAATCTCTGGTATAACAGCAACAGTCATTGTTTCAGCAGGGGTCGAGTCTGAAGAATCTTTAGCCAACATGTCAAGCACAACATTCATTTCTGCATCATCTGGACTCACTGGCATCTCAAAATGAACTTGCCTCTCATCATTGGGAAGGTCACAAAGAGAAGCAACCAAGACCTCAATATCTTTGGGAGAGGGTCGCACTCTAAGACCCAGACCACTATCACCAACAGGAGGATTGGACACAAAACTGAAAAAGGACTTAGGAGGTGGCAGATTCCAAGCAGGGTAGGCCATAGGAGCACCAACATTTGATACTTTGCCTCTCAAGATCATGTCTAGCCGGCTCACCAAATCCTCAGCAGGAATTCTCCTATTAGTAACCTGAGTTGAGTCAGTAACACCACTGTACAAGTAAGCCGGGTACGCTCTGTCCTTCAGGGGCTGTATGTTCTTAAAAACAAAATCAGCAACCACAGCTTCAGCGGTTAGACCTCTTTCCTTCAGCAGACAGACTTCAGCAAGCAGAACCTTCGCTTTAGTTACTTCCAAGGCAGTAGGAGACTCAATCCAACTTGGAGTACGTACATCTGGCTGCCTGCCCCACCGAGGGGGGAGGGACTTGCCGTGGTTTTCCACAATAAACCACTCTAGGCGCCATCCTTTAATGTTGTCTTTGAGCAGGATATCGAGGTATTCTGTTTTCTTCCCGCGGTGCATCTCTAGACTTGCACCACCCACGAGTTGGTGCTGACCCGCAGCCATCCTAGGTCAGCAGTGGTACAAATACTTCCATAAACCAAAGTGGGGAAGAACTCCGAGGTAGGCTTCGCACAGATGAACAAAGATAGAGATTTGCAGAATGGAATTGGGATTCAGATGAGTTAGGTTCAGATTGTAAAAATCAAGGAGACCACGGAAGAAGGGAGAAATGGGAAGAGTAAGGCCGCGGATAAGGAAAGGAACATAAACAACGGACTCGTGGGTATCCTCTATTGGGACAGTAACCCCACTGCAAACCCGCCAAGAACAAAGCTCTCTCGGATGAAGAATTCCAACATTGACAAGGTGAAGGAGATCTGATTCTGAGACAACAGACATGTGGTTACCTGCGAAAGGCAACTGACTGTTGGGGTCGATGGGAGGAATGACCACTGCAGCAGAATTTTGGTTCTTCCGCTTGTGCACCATCGCAATCTCGTTAGCGGATTGAAGGGAAACAAAATCAGAAGGAATCAGAGTAATGTTTGGAGGCAGAAAGGTGAAGTTAGGGCTCATAACGTAGAGGCGTGCAGCGAAGTGATATAAATGGGGTTTTCCTGGGTCAGGCATCGTTTCTAAAAAGCGCTAAGTCATCACTCGGAAAGGCAAGGCATCCTACAGCCACTTCCAAAGCGCTGGCGTGGCCCAGCATAACTCGGCGGCTACCTCTAAAGCGCCAACGTGGCTCGGCTGTTACCTCTAAAATGCTGACGTCACCAAGTACCACTCGGTTGTTACTTCTAAAAAACACCGACGTGATCCAGCATGACTCGGTTGTTGCCTCTAAAACGCTGACGTCACCAATCACCACTCGGTTGTTACTTCTAAAACGTCGGCGTGGCCCAGCATAGCTCAGTTGCTACATCTAAAACGCCGACGTGATCCAGCATGACTCAGCTGTTACCTCTAAAACGCTGACATCACCAATCACCACTCGGCTGTTACTTCTGAAACGTCGACGTGGCCCAGCATAGCTCAGTTGCTACATCTAAAACACCGATGTGATCCAGCATGATCCGGCTATTACCTTTAAAGACACTAGCAGTAACTCAACTGTTTTCTCTACGTAAATGCAAGCAGAATCAAATACGACTTAGCAATTACCAGTCATTGCTCGGGTGTTATCTCTAAAAACAATGGCAACGCTGAGCATGAATACAAGCTATCAATTGACTATAAAGGAACAATTGGAAAGTGAAAGATATGCACAAAACAAGCCAAATTTTTCTTCATTATATAAAAGGGAAGTCCTTCCACAAACTCAAAGACCAACTCATTATGAGCCGGCCTTCTTCCCCTTTTTTGCTACATTACATTACTACATTACTACACTACTTACACTACACTATACTACTAACTACTACTACATTATTTCACTACTGCTAATACTATTTCTACTACTACTTATCTATACTAATATTTAAGCCAGTGGCGCTTTGCCACTGGCCCTGCCGCTGCCGCCCTTGCCGCTGCTACCGTCGCCCTTGGCGCCGTCGCCCTCGTCATCGCCATTGCCACCGCTCCCCTCCTCGGACGAGTCAGAGGAGTCCTCCTCGTCCGAGGAGATCTCCGACTCATCCGAGCCCTCGAGCCTAGAGCGCTCGACGGGCCGGAGTACGTCCACACCTCGGCGGCGATCCCCTGGGAATCGTCCGAGTCATCGGACGATGCCAGGGGAGAGGCGTAGGCTGGTGACCCCTCGGACTCGGAGGAGAACTCCTCCTCCGAGTACTCGGAGTCACCAAAGTCCTCGGAGGGGGGACTCGGCTCACGCTTCCGCTTGTCACCGGAGTGGTGCGATGAACTTCCATTTTTCTTGCTCTTGCCCATGGTTGAGTAGAAGAGAAGAGAAAGGAGGAGAATAAGCAACAAATGGCCGAGAGATGTGTGAAGAAACCAGTGAAGCAAGCGCTCTATTTATAGGGGCGGGAGGCAACCGCTCATCTCCTACCATGGTCACTAAACAGTCACAAATATTCAATATGCAATTCAAATCGTCTGGAAACAAGTCAGGCGACAGACACCATTTCAAGCAACACGACACCCATTGGGACTGAAGTCAACTGCTTCGACGATATGATTACACCTCGCAGTTATGTCAAGTTACTACTCAAGGGCAGTTTGCTAAACGCTCAGCGCACTAAGCCGTCCCTTGGCCACACCCATTGGGGGGACGTCCAGGAATTTTCAATATATTTTCCCAAGCAGTCACATCCATATAGTATACGCAATGAATAAGATAGAAGGAAGATATTGATAGGGATCGGAGGAAAGCCAAAAATAGCTACCAAAGTACAAGTCTAACCGACAGAAGCATTGAAGCACCAAGCGAAATGAAGACCAGCCAAGAGCCATCTACTGGACGTCCAATCTATCGCCGTTCAAATAAATTTCAAACCTAACCGGGCATGGGCGGACCGCGCTGCTGATCTCAAAGGCAAAAACAAATGCTAATCTCTAAAGCATGAACTGATGGTAAAATGCTGATTTCCAAAGCATGAGACAAAGACCTTTGAGTGAATTATTTTCAGTAATCCACTCAAAGCTCGGGGGCTACACCCATCGGGTGCACCTCTGGTGCACCCAATGAATCTTCAACCCCCAAAAGACAGAATGCTGATCTCTAAAGCATAAAACGGATGATATGACGCTGATCTCTAAAGCATGAACTAATGATGAAATGCTGATTTCTAAAGCATAAGACAAAGATGAACCAACGGCTTCTAAAAGGCAAGAAATGAAGACCTTTGAGTGGGTTATTTTCAGTAATCCACTCAAAGCTCGGGGGCTACACCCATTGGGTGCACCTCCGGTGCACCCAATGAATCTTCAACCTCCAGAAACGAAGTGCTGATCTCTAAAGCATAAGCTGATCGATCAAAGCTCAGAAGCAACGACTTGTTAAGCGTACTGTCAAAGCATCCACATTTTAAAATCGATAGCTGCAAGCTGGACCTAGAATCTTTGGGACGATTATTTCAAAATCAACTCAAAGATTGGGGGCTTGTGGGGGACAGATATCCCCCGGGTCCACTAGAAGGCTAGAAGACCGCGCGAAAGGCCTTAGGCCCATTGCTTCGCAAGGCCATCCTTTCGTGGGCCTCGGGAGGAATGTCTGGCGGAGTGGATCGACGCACGACTGGATCAACTTGAGCCTAGACAGCCCAATGGATTTAAGCATTATCCACGGCAGTGATCCGATTCTCCCGCGCTACGCCCTCAGGGGTCGAAACTGAATGATGATAAGTCGGCAGAATTATAGGAAGATAAGTTCAGCCGGTTCACTATTACTTAGGCGCACGTTGTTATCATATCCGCATGTATCACCCCACGGTCGAGTATATAAGGCCTAGGGGGCACCCCATCAAAAACATATCTCTCATTAGCCGTCTACTCAGCTCTCTAGCATCCCTCGTACTAGAAAACCACCTTGTAACCCGCCACATAAAAGATCCACACCAGGAAGTAGGGTATTACGCCTCTCTAAGCGGACCAAACCTGTATAAAATTGTCCACTGTCTCTTATGCGTCTAGCACGAACCATCGAGCTACAGTCGGTAACACCGTCCTACTCCAAAAAAGCACCTCGAGGGGCAACCCCAGGTGCGCGGTCGGACCCAAAACACCGACACTATCCACGCGTATATAGATTAGATCTTTATTCCTGCTTTGAGTCCTCTCTGCCCATACATGAGGATTCATCCTCATATATTAGTACATCCCGTATACACATAACCAAGAGAATCAGCAAGTGACCCTTTTTTTAACGTTAGCCTGAAATTGCTCTTACTGGATTTCAAACTCAAAACCTAAGGAGTGGCTACTCACACTACAGTAACGAAACTCATTTTCGACGACCAGGAACTGCCAAAAATAAGCCTTATGCCGCCAAAAATAACTTATTTTCGACGGTATAAGGGCTATTTCGGACAGCACGACCGGGGCGGAGTGGAGGGGGCAGCGGTGGCGCGGCGAATACCTGCAGGCGCACACATCGGGAGAGAGGAGGGAGGGAGAAGGAAAGAGAGAAAGAGAGAAGGAAGCGCTGGCGTTTAAATCCGTTAATTTTCGGCGGCTGACGCAGGCCGCCAAAAATAAGGTTATTTTCGACGGCTAAGGTTCGCGGCCGCCGAAAATAACCTTATTTTCTACGAGCGGCCAAGATTCGGCCACCGAAAATAACCCTAGCCATCAAAAATGTTATGCAGTGTTGTTGTGTCACACCATCTGACTAGTTTAGCTTGAGACCCTTTCGCAAAACTCCTTACACATAACAATGTCTTTTCCCACAAACAGCTCGTAGACTACATAAGCATTCAAAATAAAAAGATTCTAGCCTACATACTGGCCAGGCATTAGCAACATTGAGAATTTGTACATAAAACTATAGGGTTTCTAGATATACTCATACACAAAAATATAGGAGTTTGATGCCACCAACTGACTCAAGGACAACACTTGAACTGCTAATATCTGTAAACTAGCACAATAATAATCATAGAAATTCCTGTCGGTTAGATGCCGATTGGAATTAGGCTATTAGCTAATTCCCGTCACTAATAGACTAAGTCTCGTCGGGTTATTTTGGGGTTTTTAGTCACAAAATAATTAAACTTCATCGATCGTCAATGGAAGTTACTTAATCCTCATCAGTCACCAGCAGCCGAAGGGGTTGTTGTGTCCAACCCATAACTCCTGTCGGCCTCCTCGACGATGGGAGTTAAGGGAAACAAGACCACATCGGCACTGTAAATTCCAATGGCTATGTTCAGCATGATGGGAGTTATTCTATGTCGTTGCCGTAGCAACCCTTTCACTCTCGCCAAAGACGTCTTTGTCAAGCGCCATTTTATGCCGAGTGTTAGGCTCTCGGCAAAAACACTCTTCATCCAGTGCTTTACTATGCTGAGTGTAGTAGCACTCGACAAAGTATGTTTTGCCGAGTGCCCGATAAATTTCTCTCAGCAAAGTGCCAGATTCTGGTAGTGTTTTCCTCAATCTCTCACCCAATTTCAACACAATAAGTCATAGATTATTTATATCATACATGTGTGTTATATATCACAATTCACATGCATTATATATCACAATTCACATTCATCATTCACTTAAATTTTCAAATTCATCATCATAGCTCACGTGGCCATTCAAATTCACAATCACAACTCACAAAGTCAAGTCATTTGTTCACCAAAATAGACATCTAGTTTAATTCATATTTCCCATCAAACATAACTGAAATAAAAGGACAAGTTCAAATGCAAAGAAGCATACAAAGGTACTTATGCACTGAAAATCACCGCTTGGATGATTTGGACTATGGTTGTCGCATGCCTACTGCAGGAGGAGGGTAGGCGAAGGACTCCACAAAAGCACTTCTAACAGGTTCATTCCCAATCACAGTCGTTGTATCCTATGTAGCAAGAATGCAAATGTTCACAAGTTAAATATATAAATGTCCAAATCATATGAATAGTTCGAGAGTTACAAAACAAACATGGTCTCTAGGTGCAGGTATGTCACAACCCGGGTTTCAGGGGCGCCAAGACCCAGGCGCGAACATAATCACCAGGTGTGCTGGGACCAAGTCTCACACATATGATGAATCATGGCACAGGATCGAATGTCACATCTTTACTATATAAGAGGAGTTCTATACAAAATAAATAATTAATTACATTATAAGGAGACAACGGTCCAGCAACCCAAAGTTGACTGGGAGACGATGGCCTAGACCTCTCACGAACTCGTCATAGCATCCTCCATGCGCCTCATCCAGCGGTACCTGTTCTTGACCTGGGGGGTGTGAGACAGCAAGAGTGAGCTCACATATGTTCATCACTCAACAAGTTGTGGGGAATAATGTGCATAAACTCGCCAAAGGTGGGAGCTCACATGAAGTGTAAGGCTTACCAAAGAGGATGGTTGAAGCTGAGCATTGCTTTTAAAGTTGGTCAAAATTTTATAAGCAATTACTAAGTATAAGTAAATACCAACCCAATTAAGTAGTAGAACAAAAGTAACAACATCACCTGCGATGCAATGCATATGACAAATTGAATTTAGTTCCATAAATTAATCATGTTAGTGTCCGAGCTACTCATGACCGTGAGCACGACTAGTATACCAGTTTTACACTCTGCAGAGGTTGCGCATCTTTACCCACAAGTCATGTTACACATCTGCCAAGAGACGATCAATCCCATACACCTCTACCAAGGAGGCAAAGCAGGGTAACACTACGAGGCCTTTACAAAGTTCCACTAGCTTCAGAAAACCCGCTACAGTTTATAGGAAGCTCCAGTGCAGGAATCCCTCGCCTGACCGCCATCGCAGCAAAATCAACCCAAGGACCTCCCTACACTGACCACTCCCCTACTGCCCTTGCCCCTTTTTGGTAAGGTAGTCCTCCACTAGCTTTCCTAGTTAATCAGCCAAGGGCGTCCCATTCCACCCTTGTGGTAGCACTGTTTTCTCGGGTAGTTCTCCATGTTCCAATTAACATAATGATCTTAACATGAACAGTAAATAACAACTGATAATAAAATATAATCATGAATAAAATGTATCTCTATACCCAAAACCACATAAAGCAATAACAGGTACTACCCAAAAATTCAGTGGTAAACAAGGTATAAAGATAGTCAAACTAGGGTAACCTATTGGGTCCCATCAAAATTAACCTATGCAGATCATTATGATTAATTAGAACATGATTGGGTAAAAAGAAGTGATCAAGGGCACAACTTGCCTAGGACTTGAGATTCTAGGTACCAATTTGCTCTTCAGATGACTCGTAACCTCGCGCTAGTCGTAGCAATACAAACAAACAGTGTATAGGCAAAATTAACATCACACCAAACATAAGAACAAACTGCGTAAAAATAATCTACGCGTCGCTACGAGATCGTGGGTTTGCGAACCACTAAAATCAGAGCTACGATTAAAGAATTAGGAGTTATGGTAGATCTATGTGATTTAAATATTAAACTATATTATATATTGATTAGTATATATCATATGGGAGAATATCTTATAAATAATTAACTCAACTTTAATCTAAGTCATTACTTGATTATAAGTCATGTTTTAGGTCAAAGATAACCATAAGATCAGGATAGTATATTAATATTAGAATAAACTAATCCAGAAAACCAATTTAGTTACCTAATTATAGAAGTATGGAATATCATATGATCAATGCTGCTACTGCGTAGTAAATATTTATACGAAGCTAACACAACTGGAATGAGTCACTTCGGAATTAAAATGGAGAAGTTATGAATTTCCGAAGTTTTAAGTGCTTGGCACGGGATAAATTAAGTAAACCATTTTAATCTATGTTTTATATCTAAACAGAGTTACCAAGTGATAAATAATATTAATATAAAATTATTGCAACTAGAATGGATTAAAAAGGAGCTAAGATAAATTTTCTATGAATTATATAAGTTATAGAACTATTTTGGCATTAAAATCTATTTTCTAAACCCTTTTTCCTATTTTCTTAGACCTCAGGACTGCGCACACGAATCTGGGGATGTTCAGGGTTCAAACTATAAATTCCAGGACCGCAGTGTAATGATCTTAATACTATAATGGATGGCTGGTTCATTTCTTAAAAACAGAGGGGCTTTACTAGAAAGTGGCTCGGCCAAAGGGGTATTGGCCAAAGAGCACCGCTGGATGCAGGATCAACGGCAGATTACACAATCCACATTATGAACCGGTACACAATGACGACCATCAGATATGAAATGTACGATCACGATTTAACATAGCGAAGAGGTAAGATCGATCTGATCCTGACCATTGCTTCACAGATCGACGGTCGACCATGTGGGATCTGCCCGCCTAATCCTGACCGTTTATCTCAAGACTGATGGCACCCTAGCAGCACCCAGTTCTGTCTCTTTCGTATCCCAATCACTAACTACCCCGGCGGCCGCACTTTCCTCCCCACGACGGCGCCATAGCTAGGACTGCCCCACCCATCAACCCGGCGACCAAGCTTCAATCTATATGGTTCAATAGGCCGCGGAGCATCGCATGGGGCCATACCTGCACTTGAAGTAGAGCAGCAGCAAACGATGTTGGGCGGCAACGCACCAATGAGGTCTTGCGAGCGGCCGAGCGGAGTTGGCAGTGCTCGCCGGAGCAGCGAGTGGTGATGGACCGCGGCAGGAGCAGGTAGTAGTAACGCACGCGGCGTGGGGACTGGGCTATGCTTGGCGCCCATGATGTAGGGAGGCAGACACCCGCAGTCGAGGCAACTGCGCCACGACGTGCATGGGAGGAGGACAAAGCATGCAGGCAGGGGCGAAGCTCGCTAGCAGAAAGGAGCAGGGTCTGCGATGGCGGCTAATCTTTCGGTATTGGCAAAACACGTCTTGGCTTGATAGGTATGGGTGCTCACAACTAGGATATATAGGCACGATCGAGCCGGCAGCAGCGGAGTTTGTTAGGATATGCTGAAGTCTGTTATGATCTATTTAGGGCCTGTTCGTTTACTCCGGAACGGTTCCATTGAAACCGTTCCGGTTGGAATGATAAGTTTATTTGTACTAGTATTGATAAGTTGGAATAGTTCCTAGCCACAATCCGATCTAACCGAACAGAGCCTTAGAGGGTGGGAAAGACGCCTAGCATCCAGGTTCATGCATGCAGCAATACGTGAAATACTTAGATGATGTCATGCCTGAGGTCATGCTGATGCAGAGTCCGACCATTAGAATAAAGAATTAAAAAAACGTGACGTGGGTTACCTCTCTTTAAGACTAGCTCCAACAAGGAGCTCTAAAGGGTTCTGTACCCTAAATTTAGAGGACGAGGACGTCCTCTACTTCCTCCAGCAGCGTCATCTAAACGGTCCTCTAAATTTAGAGGACGCTGCTGGATCCTCTATATATAGAGTTTCTCTAAATGGTTTTCTATCTATTTGAATACTTTAAACAACTGGTTTAGTAAAACTCAAATATGTACAATACATTTGAGAGTATGACAAACACGTATGTACAAAAATTAAAAAAATAAAAAATGTCTTTAATATAGGTATTTACATATACGGGACGTGATTTAGAGGATATTGTTGAAGAGGAAATAGATATAGGGGATAGAATTTTTTAGAGAAGACTGTAAAGGATGGATATAGAGGATGTATATAGAGGACGTTGCTGGAGACAGTCTAAGTGGCTGAATACGTACGTCTTCTATTCCCAATTTTTTTCTATTTTTCATTTCTAAATTTCCAAATTCATTTCTGAGTTCAATTTTCGAAATACACTTGCAACAAAGAAAACCTCCAGCACGAATGCACCAATTTACTTTTATCTCTTTATTTTTTTAATTATTCTATTTATTAAAATAAATGCTTGTATACTTAAAATAAAAATAATTCTCACAACCACATAATTAAGGAGTCATCTAATTTGACTAGAATTTGGGTTTTACAAGGTATATATGTGGGTGGTGTGTGAAACTAGTACTCGTGCATCTCCAATCCCTATTCAATAGATATTTGAGTAAGCTTAGATATAATTAATGTATTTTTGTTCGAATTTGAGAACTAAATCTAGAACTCATTAAGTTAGCATAAAATGGACTATATTTACTTGGTTCTACACGAAGTTACTAAGTTAACATACAATAGGCTAAGTTTTGAATGAAATGATAGGTTGGACTATTTTATCGGAGAATAGTCTAAGATTTGTCTACCTAAGCTGGTGTAGTTGGAAAATGGCTCCATTGTGGCGGCAGCAGTAGTCGAAACTTTAGGACTACATTCAGTGGCGGAGGACGAAAAAAAATTAGGTATGGCTCTACACAACTGGACGGTATAATATATAGCACACAACCAATTAACTTGTAGAACAACTCGCGATATATATAAAGAAATAGAACATTGTCTAAAATGAGAATAAATTGCTACAAAACATGTAACTGTCATACCTCTGATTTTGCTATATATGTCTTGGAGACCTAGGCAATTGCATTTGCCTATCCTTCTTCTTTTGAAATGCCTTCTTAATATTTTGAAGATCAAGCCCTTTGAACAATTCTCTCTCAATGTAGATCACCATTAAATCATTAAGCCAATAATCACCCATTTTGTTGTGCAACTCAGTTTTGATAATTTTCATGGCAGAAAAAGCCCTTTCAACCGTGGTCGTTGCTACTGGGAGTAACAATGCTAACTCAATGAGCCGATAGACCAAAGAAAATATAGTATCCCTGCTAATTTCAACCATTGTTTTTGCTAGGCTTGCAAGATCATGACAAGCTTTGAATTCATCAACTCTTCGCACATGAACAATAAATGTCAGTAACTAATCTTTGATTAACTTGCGATCATCAAAAGAAAAATCCTCCAAATATATCTCCATAAGACTAGCAAGCTTATTCACATCAAACTTGCTGAATGAATCTCTTGGATCAAGACAAGCAAAACAAGTAAGCAATTCAGAGGATACCTCATTGAATCGATGATCCAACTCTGATATAAGAGAGTCAATAGCATCATAGAAGATATCAACACGATAAAAATGATCTTGAGTGATATTATTTCTTCCTCCTCTTCTTGACTGACCAAATCTTGGTATTGGACCATCCATATCTGGTATATCAATACCAGCTTCCACACAAAAAGCTTTGACTTCTTCAAACAATGGATCCCAACCTTCACTTCTCAAATCATTCAAACGAATTCTCACATCAACAACTAAAGACATGGCCTGAACAATATTTTGATACTTCTTTTGCAACGGAAGGGACAACTCATTTGTGATGCGAAGGATTTGCAACATCATCTTCATGATTAACACAAAACAAAATGACTCCATGTTAGCAACCAAACCTCCAGCCCTTGATGGATTTCCCTGTCCTTGATTCAAAATTCCCAGAACTCCTATTATTGACTCCCACATTGTTTCAATACGAAGCAAAGTCTTGTAGTGAGATCCCCATCTTGTATCTCCAGGTCTAGCCAATGAAGTTTCTTGGTTTTGTCCTCTTCCAGATGAAATCTCACCATCATTCAATTTATCCACAAGAATTTTACGATGTTTATCAAGCAATACATCCATCCTCTTGCAAGATCCACAAACATTGTTCACAATCAAGGTGACATATTCAAAAATCCTTAAAAGCTGGGCAACATCTTACAACAGAAACAACAACCAACTGCAATTGGTGAGCAAAACAATGGACAAAGAAAGCATAGGGGTTGTCATCACGAATTAGCTTTTGAACACCATTGAATTCACCTCTCATATTTGAAGCTCCGTCATAACCTTGTCCTCGTATTCTTGCAATAGCTAAACCGTGGTCACTAAGCATCTCAATCACTCCTTTCTTTATTGCCTCAGATGTAGTATCTTTGACATGCTTCACACCTAGAAACCTTTCAATCACTTGTACTTTTTTGTTGACATACCTAGAAACCTTACAATCGTTAAATTATAAACTTTGTAATGATATAATTGATCAATGAAACATAAGGTATAAAATTAGAAATGTACCTGATAACTATGGCCATTTGCTCTTTGACCGATATATCACGAGACTCATCAACAAGAATAGAGAACAGACAATCACTCATGTCTTCTTTTATTGCCCTCGATATTGCCTCAGCGCAACAGCTTGCAAATTCTTTTTGAATTGTTCCAGAAGTCATTTTTGCATTCTTAGGACAAAGCTCATCAAATGCCTTTTTCACTTCCTCATTTCTAATTTTGTACCACTCAAAAGTCTCAAGAAAATTCCCTTTATTTAGTGAAGTAACCGTTTCATCATGGCCACGAAATGGTTCACCTTGCAATGCAAGCAGACTTACAATACCCAAAGAAGTTTCCAATCGAGTTTCATACTTCACAAGTGCATCTTTGCTATGAGTAATGACTTTATGTTTTAAACTTGATCTTTGATTATCAAAATCCTCAAAAGTCGATCTTGCCCGATTGTGCAAACTACTCGGACCCCCAACATGTTTTCTAAATATCAACAGGGCATTCTTCCATTGCTTGAAGCCCGTTTTTGTGAAAGTGTCATGACAGAATTTCTCATCTTTGCAATCATCTCTAAAAAGATAGCAATAATAGCAATAAGCAGTATCCTTCACCAAACTATATTCCAACCAATTGTGTTGCTTAAACCAATGTTCCTGAAATGACCTTTTCTCATGTGATTTAGGAAAATTATGACCAATGGGTTGTGTTGGACCTTTTTCTATGAATGCCCTCCTAACTTCACTTATAATATTAGGAGCAAATTGATCAATTGGAATGCGAATACCGGGATCAGAGATAATATGATCCGTATGAAACTCATTGACCGTACTACCTGTTCCACTGACATCTTATTCATATTGGACCTCTTCATTGTCCACCTCTTGGCCAACTCCACTCCCATGAGTACTTGGGTTTGTACTACTAGAAGCCCGGCTAAAATAGCTCTTTAAATCTACAAATTTGCGACTTTTTCTTCCTCTTTCCCTTTGATTTGGCATCATTATCACCTGCAAGTTTGTGACAAACATCAATATTCAAACAATAAAATTATCCAACAGATTACAGACAAGCAGTTGTTTGCTTACAGTTACACTTGGTACGTGGACCGTGGTCTGTGGACAGGGACGGAGCTCAGCGGAATAGGCGGACCGGCGACCGCGGACGATGCGGGACAGCCGGACAGGCAGGGGCAGATGGCGCAGGACAGGCAGGCCGCAGTCAGGTGGGACAAGCTGGGCCGTAGGGGCGGACGGCGCGGGACAGCTCACAGGACACAGCCGGACCCCGGATAGGCAGACCGCAGGCAGGCAGCCAGAGCCAGGCAGGGGCGGACGCCGGTCGCCGAGCAACGAACCGCGGACGGCGCGCCAGCGCGGGACGCCTCACGCCGGGACAGGCAGGACCGCAGTCCGCAGTGCCGGACGACGCGGGACAGGACAAGGGCGGAGTCCGGTGGACGGGCGGATGGTGACTCGACGGCTTCGTGAGGCATGGAGGCGGTGGCGGTTGTGTTCCTGAGGCACGGAGGCAGTGCGGTGAGGGTTAGCGTCTTAGCGATATGAAAAGTTGGGCCGACGGATGTCTTTTTTTGTATGGCTTGGGCCATAATGGGCCCTCCGCCCCTGACTACATTCAAGCCCTATTGCTGGAATGATGCCTATTAAACAAAAGTGTTAGTATTGTAGAGGTTTGTTTCAAATCTACGAATGAAGAGTAAGCATCAATTATACCTACTTGAGTCATCGCATGTTGCTGTTGTATGAAAGAGTAGAAGTAGTCCTATTGCACCTTCTAATGCTTGTCATGCTGTCTTAGCTCCTCGAGCAGCCTAGCCACCTCCAAGTCCTTGGTGGGCTATCGAGAGGAAATGCCCGAGCTATGGAACAAAGAATTCGTCCTATGAGCTCTCACCTCCATTGAGTCAGTCATTTCATTGAAAAGTATGT
Source organism: Zea luxurians (assembly GCA_029449295.1). Lineage (NCBI taxonomy): Eukaryota > Viridiplantae > Streptophyta > Magnoliopsida > Poales > Poaceae > Zea > Zea luxurians. The sequence continues at coordinate 15,981,462 of JAOPSE010000027.1, read as the reverse complement.
ACCTACAAGTGTTTTGAAAACACACTTAGGGCATGATCATATTAATAACACTTGAAAAAATTGATAAGTTATTAGAGCTAACCGCACATGCATGTGCTATCTCTCCACCGCTTCACAGCTGCAGCATCGAACAATTCATGGTTTGGGCCACACCAAACCATTTGCTCCCCATGTTTCACCTATACAATATTTGTAAACAAAGACATGCATATATTGTGAAGTTGAGCTATTTATACTTTTGAGCCAAAACTCACCAACGAATCTATGGTCGTCTGGTTGCATAGCTACTCGGGTTATAAGGTTTGGTCCTCTGTAGCGTGCTATGTACACATCAATAACGCTCGGATTTTGATCAATATCGCTGGCCTTTTGACTAGTGCTATGTACACATCAATATTGATTGAGCTTCTGAATCTAAAGATATTAACGAAATAAGACTATTGCATAGAATATGAAAAAAATCATCGAACTCTAGAAATATAATTAATTGAGAACCATAAAGATTAATTATCTAAATTTTGCAAGTACTTGATGCCTTAGCGATGATCTAGATGATTTAAATCAAGGGTAATAAGTGGAATTAATAAATCAATTTAGAAACAAAACTAGACATGCAATTAATAAACCAAAGCGAGAGGAACAAGATTACCACATTAATCTTGCATAAATATCATCTTAACCATCAAGATTGTGTGTAAAAGTGCTATCGTAAAGCACCAGAGAGATTTCCCTTGAAATCTTTAAAGCTCTAAATTAATCTGTGATTTTAGATCTAATCTATTGTTGAACTCTCTTCCAAACTCGTCTCTAAAAAAAACACTGGTCTCTATTTATAAGAAGAGAGTTCAATTTTAGCCCAGTCAACCTCTCGCTGCGGGCGAGTGCGTCGAGCACTGCACCGCCCTAGTAGAGGGAAGCGTTCAACTGTAATCGTCGGCCTCGCCTTGCTGCAGGCACTAACCGCGCCTGCTGGGCTAGCCCCGTAGTATAGGCCACGCACGTCGTGCCTGCTAGGCCCACAGGCCGGCTACCCCGCGCTAGGCTCCCGTCCCTAGGCCACCCTATGCTAGTCGTCTGCTCTTTGCTGGCTGGGCTATTGCTGGCTGGGCTAGATACGCCAGTGATTGATTCAGCCTGGGCTGCCTGGCCACCTAGCTGCTAGTTGGGCGCCTGGGCCGGCCGACTGGTAGCTTTTTTTTCCTTTGATTCTGTTACAATATTTTGTGACTAATCCAAGACGTTCGATGAACACATCCTCAAGGGACACACCCCTTGGAGCTGACTCCTGTCATATATATAAGTCTGTCTTACCTGCAATAAGTGAACACAACTGTCATTTGTTACTTCTCTCGAATCTCGTTACCAGTGCGCATCAACACATTATCAGCACTGCTCGCGAGAGAACAAAGAGAAATTTCTGTTGGAGATAGACAGAGAAGGGATCGCTCGCAGAAGTTAAGAAACAAGATGTGCAGGATACGAAATTATATCTGGACACAGCAAAGTAAGCACAGATGTGATTTTCTTCAATTTCATCATGTTCTTAACTCTATGGCATCTAAGAAAGGATGCGTATTTTTACTCCATCTCCTCCTGCCCCATATCTATCGAAACAGCTGGGATCCTAACTGACCGCACGTCGAACGACGAAACCGCCACCCGCCGGGGGATCCTCGCTCGCGCGTGCCTGAGAACGTGCGCCCGTGCCGCTGGGGGCCGCGAACTGCGCGCCCGCACGCCGGAGGGCTGCGCTTCGCGCCGTCGGGGTCGTGCAGCCGTCGCGGCCAAGCCGCCGAGGCCGTGGCCGATGCACGCCCACGCGCTGCCGAGGCTGTGCGCCCACGCAACCGCGCCACCAGGGCCGCGTAGCGATGCAGCGCCCGACCAACCACACCGGTGCCACACTCGTCGTGGCCGCGTGCTGCGCCCGCTCCTGCTCGTGCTGCCCGTCGGGGCTGTGCACTGTCGGGCCGCTGTGCTGAGCGCCGACTGCTGACCGAAGTCACGCCCGTGGGCGCTGGGGGGCCACACCCCCGCGCGCCATCGGGAGGCCGCACACGCGCGTGTCGCCGAGGGGCAAGCCCGCGCGCCTGGCCGAGGCCGGGGCTGGAGGCTGCGCCCCCCTGACTGCCACTCCTGGTCGGGCCGCCCGCCGGCGAGCCGGGGCTGGGGGCCACGCGCCCCTGGCCGAGGCCGGGGCTGGAGGCCGCGCTCGCGCCGCACCGTGCGCCGTGGCCGTCGCGCCACGGGGAGCTGCCGAGATCGGGTGCCACGCCCGCGCCCCCGAACCCCGAACTGCTCGCGCGCGCCGCTGGGGAGCCGCGCTCCACGCGCGTCGGAGCCGGGGATGGGGGCCGCACCCGCGCGAGCTGGATGGCTGCTCCCACAGCGCCGCGGGGGCTACGCCCATGCCCCCGTGCTGCCTGAGGCTGTGGCAGCCGCCACCACTAGGAGTATGGGGTTCAAACCCTAACTGCCTGCTAAAATGGCCTTCATAGTTGGGCCTCATGGGCCGACTTGTCTTTGGCTGGACAGATTGGGTCTACGATTTTATCATTTTAGCTTTGATTTTCTGCAATTTAAGACCAAGTGTTTATTTGTATCATAATTACTATCAATTTTGAGTATCTAAATATGAATAATTAGACTCATGATGATATATGTGAAAGGGAAATAGGCTTACACCTTTTCCTAATTGATTTTGGTGGTTGAATTGCCCAACACAAATAATTGGACTAACTAGTTTGCTCTATATTATAAGTTTTTACAGGTGCCAAAAGTTCACAATAGACCAATAAAATGACCAAGAAAGGGTTCAAACAAAGAGAGCCAAAGACAACCGAAGTGTGCCCTGGTCTGGCGCACCGGACTGTCCGGTGTGCCACCGGACAGTGTCCGGTGCACCATCGGATAGTGTCCGGTGTACCAGGGAACTCAGCTCCAAACTCGTCACCTTCGGGAAAATCAGAGGGCGCTCCGCTATAATTCACCGGACCGTCCGGTGAAGCACCGGACAGTGTCCGGTGGCGCACCAGACTGTCCGGTGTGCCAGCGGAGCAACGGCCACTTCAGCGCTAACGGTCGACTGCAACCGCATTCAATGCGCTACAGTGCGCGCCAGAGTCAGATCAGCGTCAGAAGGCGCACCAGACAGTCTACAGTATTTGTCCGGTGCACCACCGGACAGCTAGAAGACCCCACCTGTCAGAGCTCCAACGGTCGAACCCTAATGGCCGGGTGACGTGGCTGGCGCACCGGACTGTCCGGTGCGCCCGTCGACAGCAGCCTCCACCAAACGGCTAGTTTGGTGGTTGGGGCTATAAATAACCCAACCACCCTACCATTTATTGCATCCAAGCTTTCCACCTTCCAACACATTACAAGAGCTATAGCATTCAATTTTAGACACAACCAAAGAGATCAAATCCTCTCCCAAGTCCGGAATCACTCCAAATCAAATAGTGACTAGATAGAGTGACATTTGTGTTCATTTGAGCTCTTGTGCTTGGATTGCTCCTTTTCTTTCTCATTCTTTCTTGTGATCAACTCAATTGTAACCAAGGCAAGAGAGACCAATTGTGTGGTGGTCCTTGCGGGGACTTTGTGTCCCGTGTGATTGAAAAGAGAAGCTCACTCGGTCTAAGTGACCATTTGAGAGAGGGAAAGGGTTGAAAAAGACCCGGTCTTTGTGACCACCTCAACGGGGAGTAGGTTTGCAAGAACCGAACCTCGGTAAAACAAATCCTTGTGTCACACTCCATATTTGCTTGCGATTTGTTTTTCACCCTCTCTCGGACTCGCTTATATTACTAACGCTAACCCGACTTGTAGTTGTGCTTAAGTTTATAAATTTCATATTAGCCCTATTCACCCCCTCTAGGCGACTTTCAATTGGTATCAAAGCCCGGTGCTTCATTAGAGCCTAACCGCTCGAAGTGATGTCGGGATATCACGCCAAGAAGGAGATGGTGACCGGCGACAAGCCCACTACAAGCCACGGGAAGGCTCCATCGGGAGAGTCCCGCAACAAGGGGAAGGATAAGGCTTCCTCCTCACAAAAGTCGCATCGGAGTGGCGACAAGAAGAAGAAGATGAGGAAAGTGGTCTACTACGAGACCGACTCTTCATCACCATCCACCTCCGGCTCCGACGCGCCGTCCGTAACTTCTAAGCGCCAGAGCGCAAGAAGTTTAGTAAGATTCCCCTACGCTACCCTCGTATTTCAAAGCGTACTCCTTTACTTTTCGTTCCATTAGGCAAACCACTGGTTTTCGACGGTGAAGATTATAATATGTGGAGTGACAAAATGAGGCATCATCTAACCTCACTCCACACTAGCATTTGGAACGTTGTTGAGTGTGGTGTACAGGTACCATCCGTAGGGGATGAAGACTGTGATTCGAACGAAGTGGCCCAAATCCATCATTTCAACTCCCAAGCCACTACTATACTCCTCGCCTCTCTAAGTCGAGAGGAGTATAATAAGGTGCAAGGGTTGAAAAGCGTAAAGGAAATTTGGGACGTGCTCAAGACCGCGCACGAAGGAGACGAGGTGACCAAGATCACCAAGCGGGAGATAATCGAGGGGGAGCTCGGTCGCTTCATGCTTCACCAAGGGGAGGATCCGCAAGCCATGTACAATCGCTTGAAGACCTTGGTGAACCAAGTGCGCAACCTCGGGAGCACCAAATGGGATGACCATGAGATGGTCAAGGTTATTCTAAGATCCCTCGTTTTTCTTAACCCTACGCAAGTTCAATTAATTCGAGGTGATCCTAGATACACGCTAATGTCTCCCGAGGAAGTTATAGGGAAGTTTGTGAGCTTTGAGCTAATGATCAAAGGCTCAAAGAAAATCATCGAGCAAGGCGCCTCCTCCACGCCCGAGGCACAACCCATCGCATTCAAGGCAACGGAGGAGAAGAAGGAAGAGTCTACATCAAGTAGGCTCCCCATCGACGCCTCAAAGCTCAACAATGAGGAGATGGCTTTAATCATCAAAAGCTTTCGACAAATCCTCAAGCAAAGGAGGGGGAAGGACTACAAGCCCCGCTCCAAGAAAGTTTGCTACAAGTGTGGTAAGCCCGGTCACTTTATAGCAAAATGTCCTATTTGTAGTGACAGTGAAAGGGGCGACGACAAGAAGGGGAGAAGAAAGGAGAAGAAGAGATACTACAAGAAGAAGGACGGCGATGCCCATGTTTGCCGGGAGTGGGACTCCGACGAGAGCTCCACCGACTCCTCCTCCGACGAGGACGCCGCCAACATCGCCGTCAACAAGGGACTCCTCTTCCCCAACGTCGGCCACAAGTGCCTCATGGCAAAGGACGGCAAAAAGAAGAAGGTTAAATCCAAATCCTCCACTAAATATGCCACCTCTAGTGATGAGGCTAATTCTAGTGATGATGAGGATGATTTGTTTACTCTTTTTGCCAATCTTAACATACAACAAAAAGAGAAGTTAAATGAATTGATTAGCACCATTCATGATAAGGATGAACTCTTGGATAGCCAAGAGGACTTCCTAATTAAGGAAAACAAGAAGCATGTTAAGGTTAAAAATGCTTATGCTCTAGAAGTAGAAAAATGTGAAAAATTATCTAGTGAGCTAAGCACTTGCCATGATTTGATTGCCAACCTTAGGAATGAGAATGCTAGATTAATTGCTAAGGTTGATTCAAATGTATGTGATGATTCGTATGCCAATCTTAGAAATGATCATGCTATTTCTATTGCTAAGATTGAAAAATTAAATGTCTCTCTTGCTAGCCTTAGAAATGAAAATGAAAAATTGATTGCTAAGGCTAATGAATTAGATGTTTGCAATGCTTCCATTTCCGATCTTAGAAGTGAAAATGACATTTAAATGCTAAGATTGTTGAACTAAAAACTTGCAAACCCTCTACATCTACCGTTGAGCATGTTTCTATTTGCACTAGATGTAGAGATGTTGACATTGATGCTATTCATGATCACATGACTTTAATTAAACAACAAAATGATCATATAGCAAAATTAGATGCTAAAATTGCCGAGCATGAGCTAGATAATGAAAAATTTAAATTTGCTTGTAGTATGCTTTATAGTGGGAGACGTCCTGGCATCAAGGATGGCATTGGCTTCCAAAAGGGAGACAATGTCAAACTTAATGCCCCTCCTAAAAGATTATCTAACTTTGTTAAGGGCAAGGCTCTCATGCCTCAGGATAACGAGGGCTACATTTTGTACCCTGTCGGTTATCCTGAGCATAAGATTAGGAGAATTCATTCTAGGAAGTCTCACTATGGCCCTAATCATGCTTTTATGTATAAGAGTGAGACATCTAGCTCTAGGCAATCAACCCGTGCTAAATTGCCTAAGAGAAAAACTCCTATTGCATCAAATGATCACAATGTTTCATTTAAAACTTTTGATGCATCTTATGTTTTGACTAACAAATATGGCAAAGTAGTTGCCATGTATGTTGGGGGCAAACACAAGGGATCAAAGACTTGTGTTTGGGTACCCAAAGTTCTTGTATCTAATGTCAAAGGACCCAAAACTATTTGGGTACCTAAAATCAAGAACTAAACTTGTTTTGTAGGTTTATGCATCTGGGGGCTCAAGTTGGATCATCGACAGCGGGTGCACAAACCATATGACAGGGGAGAAAAAGATGTTCTCCTCCTATGAGAAAAACCAAGATCCCCAACGAGCTATCACATTCAGGGATGGAAATCAAGGTTTGGTCAAAGGATTGGGTAAAATTGCTATATCACCTGACCATTCTATTTCCAATGTTTTTCTTGTAGATTCTTTAGATTACAACTTGCTTTCTTTTTCCCAATTATGTAAAATGGGTTACAACTGTCTTTTCACGGATATAGGTGTTACTGTCTTTAGAAGAAGTGATGATTCAGTAGCATTTAAGGGAGTATTAGAGGGTCAGCTATACTTAGTTGATTTCAATAGAGCTGAACTCGATACTTGCTTAATTGCTAAGACTAACATGGGTTGGCTCTGGCATCACCGACTAGCCCATGTTGGGATGAAGAATCTTCACAAGCTTCTAAAGGGAGAGCACATTTTGGGACTAACAAATGTGCATTTTGAGAAAGACAGGATCTGTAGCGCATGCCAAGCAGGGAAGCAAGTTGGCGCTTATCATCCACATAAGAACATCTTGACGACTGACAGGCCACTCGAGCTCCTCCACATGGACCTATTCGGCCCGATCGCTTACATAAGCATCGGCGGGAGTAAGTACTGTCTAGTTATTGTGGATGACTATTCTTGCTTCACTTGGGTATTCTTTTTACAGGAAAAATCTCAAACCAAGAGACCTTAAAGGGATTCTTGAGACGGGCTCAAAATGAGTTCGACTTAAGGATCAAGAAAATTAGAAGCGACAATGGGACGGAGTTCAAGAATTCACAAATTGAAGGCTTCCTTGAGGAGGAGGGCATCAAGCATGAGTTCTCTTCTCCCTACACACCACAACAAAATGGTGTAGTGGAGAGGAAGAATAGAACTCTATTGGACATGGCAAGAACCATGCTTGATGAGTACAAGACTTCGGATCGGTTTTGGGCCGAGGCAGTCAACACCGCTTGCTACGCCATCAACCGGTTGTATCTACACCGAATCCTCAAGAAGACATCTTACGAACTCCTCACTGGTAAAAAGCCAAATGTTTCATATTTTAGAGTCTTTGGTAGCAAATGTTTTATACTTGTTAAAAGAGGTAGAAAGTCCAAATTTGCTCCTAAGGCTGTAGAAGGCTTTTTACTAGGATATGATTCAAACACAAGGGCATATAGAGTCTTTAACAAGTCCACTGGACTAGTTGAAGTTTCTTGTGACATTGTGTTTGATGAGACTAACGGCTCTCAAGTAGAGCAAGTTTATCTTGATGAACTAGATGATGAAGAGGCTCCGTGCGTCGCGCTAAGGAACATGTCCATTGGGGATGTGTGTCCTAAGGAATCCGAAGAGCCCATTCAAGCACAAGATCAACCATCCTCCTCCATGCAAGCATCTCCACCAACTCAAGATGAGGATGAGGCTCAAGATGATGAAGAAGAAGATCAAGAAGATGAGCCACCTCAAGACAACGACAATGATCAAGGGGGAGATGCAAAAGATCAAGACAAGGAGGATGACCAAGTTCCAAGGCCGCCACACCCAAGAGTCCACCAAGCAATCCAACGAGATCACCCCGTGAACACCATCCTCGGCGACATTCATAAGGGGGTAACCACTAGATCTCGTGTTGCACATTTTTGTGAGCATTACTCTTTTGTTTCCTCTATTGAGCCACACAGGGTAGAGGAAGCACTTCAAGATTCGGATTGGGTGATGGTGATGCAAGAGGAGCTCAACAACTTCACGAGGAATGAGGTATGGCATTTAGTTCCACGTCCTAACCAAAATGTTGTAGGAACCAAGTGGGTCTTCCGCAACAAACAAGACGAGCATGGTGTGGTGACAAGGAACAAAGCCCGACTTGTGGCCAAGGGATATTCACAAGTCGAAGGTTTGGATTTCGGAGAAACCTATGCACCCGTAGCTAGGCTTGAATCAATTCGCATTTTACTTGCCTATGCTACTTACCATGGCTTTAAGCTTTATCAAATGGACGTGAAAAGTGCCTTCCTCAATGGACCAATCAAGGAAGAGATCTATGTTGAGCAACCTCTCGACTTTGAAGACAGTGAGTATCCTAACCATGTTTATAGACTCTCTAAGGCGCTTTATGGGCTGAAGCAAGCCCCAAGAGCATGGTATGAATGCCTAAAAGATTTTCTTATTGCTAATGGCTTCAAAGTCGGAAAAGCCGATCCTACACTCTTTACTAAAACACTTGCAAATGATTTGTTCGTATGCCAAATTTATGTTTATGGTATAATATTTGGGTCTACTAACGAATCTACATGTGAAGAGTTTAGTAGGATCATGACTCAAAAATTCGAGATGTCTATGATGGGGGAGTTGAAATATTTCTTAGGATTTCAAGTGAAGCAACTCCAAGAGGGCACCTTCATTAGCCAAACGAAGTACATTCAAGACATTCTAACCAAGTTTGGGATGAAGGATGCCAAGCCCATCAAGACACCCATGGGAACAAATGGGCATCTTGACCTCGACACGGGAGGTAAATCCGTAGATCAAAAGGTATACCGGTCGATGATAGGTTCCTTACTCTATTTATGTGCTTCACGACCGGATATTATGCTTTCCGTATGCATGTGTGCAAGATTCCAAGCCGATCCTAAGGAAGCTCACCTTAGGGCCGTAAAACGAATCTTGAGATATTTAGTTTATACTCCTAAGTTTGGCCTTTGGTACCCCAGGGGATCCACATTTGATGCCGATTGGGCAAGGTGCAAAATTAATAGAAAGAGCACATCGGGGACTTGCCAGTTCTTGGGAAGATCTCTGGTGTCTTGGGCTTCAAAGAAGCAAAACTCTGTGGCTCTTTCAACCGCCGAAGCCGAGTATATTGCCACAGGACATTGTTGCGCGCAATTGCTTTGGATGAAGCAAACCCTTAGGGACTATGGTTACACATTAACCAAAGTTCCTCTTCTATGTGATAATGAGAGTGCAATCCGCATGGCGGATAATCCCGTTGAGCATAGCCGCACTAAACACATAGCCATTCGGTATCATTTTCTAAGGGATCATCAACAAAAGGGGGATATCGAGATTGCATATGTTAGCACCAAAGAACAATTAGCCGATATCTTTACCAAGCCATTGGATGAACAAACTTTTACCAAACTTAGGCATGAGCTAAATATTCTTGATTCTAGAAACTTTTATTGATGTTTTGCACACATAGCTCATATGTATACCTTTGATCATCTCTTTCATGCGCTATGACTAATGTGTTCTTTCAAGTCCATTTCATGCTAAGTCATAGATTGAAAGGGAAAAGGAGTCTTCGGCGAAGACAAGGCTTCCACTCCGCTCCATCGAATCATTCATCCTTCGCCGTCGCTCCGCACTAACCCTCCAACTTTGGTATAATCTTCACTTCTTTACTTCCATCCAAAGGGGGAGAGAGTAGTTTAAAAGGGCTTATATTTCACTCAAGCATCCGTTTTTGGTGATTCATGCCAAAGGGGGAGAGAGTATTAGCCTAAAGCAAAAGGACTGCACCACCACCAATTTCAAAAATGTAGTCTTTTAATTGGTATTAAAAGAAGTTTTTCAATTGGTATCTTATTTTGATATAGTTTCAAATTGGTATACCCTCTTCAAAATTAATATCTAAAACCCTCTTGAACACTAAGAGGAGGATTTCATTAAGGGGGAGTTTTGTTTAGTCAAAGAAATAGCATTTGAAACAAGGGGAGAAAAATTTCAAAACTTGAAAATGCTTCTCAAAATCTTATTCATTTACCTTTGACTATTTGCAAAAGAACTTTGAAAAGAATTTCCAAAACATTTTGCAAAACAAAACATGTGGTGCAAGCGTGGTCCAAAATATTAATAAGAAGAAAAGCCATCCATGCGCATCTAGTAAGTAATATTTATTGGTTTCATTCCAAGCAACCTTTGCACTTACAATTATGCAAACTAGTTCAATTCTGCACTTCCATATTTGCTTTGGTTTGTGTTGGCATCAATCACCAAAAAGGGGGAGATTGAAAGGGAAATAGGCTTACACCTTTTCCTAATTGATTTTGGTGGTTGAATTGCCCAACACAAATAATTGAACTAACTAGTTTGCTCTAGATTATAAGTTTTTACAGGTGCCAAAAGTTCACAATAGACCAATAAAATGACCAAGAAAGGGTTCAAACAAAGAGAGACAAAGACAACCGAAGTGTGCCCTGGTCTGGCGCACCGGACAGTGTCCGGTGTACCAGGGAACTCAGCTCCAAACTCGTCACCTTCGGGAAAATCAGAGGGTGCTCCGCTATAATTCATCGGACCATCCGGTGGCGCACCGGACTGTCCGGTGTGCCAGCGGAGCAACGACTACTTCAGCACCAACGGTCAAATGCAACCGCATTCAATGCGCTACAGTGCGTGCCAGAGTCAGAGCAGCGTCAGAAGGCGCATCGGATAGTCTACAGTACTTGTCCGGTGCACCACCGGACAACCAAAAGACCCCACCTATCAGAGCTCCAACGGTCGAACCCTAACGGCGGGTGACGTGGCTGGCGCACCGGAGAGTGTCCAGTGGCGCACCGGACTGTCCGGTGCGCCCGTCGACAGCAGCCTCCACCAAACGGCTAGTTTGGTGGTTGGGGCTATAAATACCCCAACCACCCCACCATTCATTGCATCCAAGCTTTCCACCTTCCAACACATTACAAGAGCTATAGCATTCAATTCTAGACACAACCAAAGAGATCAAATCCTCTCCCAAGTCCGGAATCACTCCAAATCAAATAGTGACTAGAGAGAGTGACATTTGTGTTCATTTGAGCTCTTGCGCTTGGATTGCTCCTTTTCTTTCTCATTCTTTCTTGTGATCAACTCAATTGTAACTAAGGCAAGAGACACCAATTGTGTGGTGGTCCTTGCGGGGACTTTGTGTCCCGTGTGATTGAAAAGAGAAGCTCACTCGGTCTAAGTGACCGTTTGAGAGAGGGAAAGGGTTGAAAGAGACCCGGTCTTTGTGACCACCTCAACTGGGAGTAGGTTTGCAAGAACCGAATCTCGGTAAAACAAATCCTTGTGTCACACTCCATATTTGTTTGCGATTTATTTTTCACCCTCTCTCGGACTCGCTTATATTACTAACGCTAACCCGGCTTGTAGTTGTGCTTAAGTTTATAAATTTCAGATTCGCCCTATTCACCCCCTCTAGGCGACTTTCAATATGTAATTGTATACATTTATCTGTTTTATTGTAAAAAATAAAAAAATACAGCCTCGATCGTGAATTATATTTGTTTTTGCATTTATAATTCACAAATATCTATGTGCTTTTGTTTTGCATTCTTTTGTGTTTGCATGGAAAACATGGCACATAATTAAGTCAGAACTCACTGGTCCTCATACAAAATAAGGTTGCATTTTTTGGGAAAAGCATAAGGTGATAGAGTCCTAAGCATTGATTGCGCTAAATTCTTTATAGAGTTTAGTAGCCTAGAGACCATGCTTTAGGCCGCATTTAAAATGCCTATCGCTATGAGGTCTACATCTTTCGAGATGATTACCTATACATGCTAACCCAAAAGTTTACGGACCACGCAGGCGTCGCGGGCTATGGAGCCAGACTGGACGCTGTGGTCACACTGACAACTAAAAGAATTCTTTTAATTAAGTACTACTTAATTAAAAGATGAATTCTTGTAAAATATGATGCATATATTCGACTTGGGATTATTTAACACATGATGGAGATCTAGGCTTTGGCTGCAATAAGTTCTTGGAATTTATTTGCCTTGAGACCAAGCTTTTAGACAACAAAATGTTATTTGCCCATCAGTAAGAGGTCTACATCATATGATCATGATGATTACCTATGTGTTCTTCCAAGTAGATATGTAGGAGATGTAACGTTGGTTATTCACCTTTATGGTGATTACCATTTTATTTTTGAAATTTTGGTCAAGCACAGGGTAGTGGAGTCCTAAGCATTGGCTGCGGTATGTTCCTTGAATATATCAGTCTAGAGACTATGCTTTCAGGCAGCAAAAGTTTTGCCCACTACTGGGAGATCTACTCCATTGTTTCATGACATGGAGATTATCTACGTTGTGTCCACCAATTTTTCAAAAATTTGTTGGTACACTTTATGTGATACCAGAATTTCTCCAACATATGAACATATGATATATTTTGCGGCAAGATAAAATGATTAAGCCATTTGAAGGATAATAATTTAATAGAGTTTGATGAACTCGCCTAATGGGCTTAATTATCCTTAATGTTCATTGTATATGTTCATTTCATTTTTGTATGATATGGGAATTCACCTCTTCATTTTGGAGGAAATGAGATGCTCTCTTTTTCTTACGGTTCTTATGAAAAGAACTTATGTGTTTTTGTGGCTTGATATGCAAGCGCAAAATGAATAGCAAATAAAATCATAAGACATGTGGACTTATGAGTAAATGTCTACATAATGTTGTGGACTAACACTTTGTATTCATATATTTTGCTTGAAGTTGAATTGTTGCATACTATCAGTGTTGTTCTCCATTTATTCCAAACACATAATGAATAATATGATGAACTTCTTTTGGAGGCTCATCATTAATGCCAATGTTTTTGTGGCGCCTCTTGTGAGGTTCATAGTGTTTAGAATAATGTTGAGAACAACATGTGGTTCATTGGATTGACACGATTATCAATCTACGAACTCGGCTGACCATTGCAAATACAACAAGAAGCAAATATATAAGCACATTAAAAAGAGAAGGGCAATGAGTATGACAAACTCTTTTGTCATTACACTATACATGATATAGTGTTGTATGCCTAGGCATCTAATCTTGTATATGAAATCCCAAATAGATGCATACTACTCATGAAAGCTAAGATATGAAGTGTACTTCAATCTTCCATCTGACTTGATAACAGTGGCTTGTTGTGTAAATCGTGATTTGGACTAATCATGTAACAACACTTCTCTTTCTAAGAGAAGATCACTTTGTTAGATGATTTGCTTTTGAGTATTATTCAAATGATCTATGAGATTTGAAATAATCTCATTATTATTGATATCATATTTATTGACATTGTGATATGTTCAAACTCATGTGATTTGAGTTGAACAAACTCATATGAATTTGAGTTAAACAAACTCATCGATTGGAGTTGATCACTCATGTGATTTGAGTTGAACAAGCTCATCGATTTGAGTTGAACCAACTCATCAAGGGAGTTGAAGACTCATTGATTTGAGTTATGCAAACTTGTACGAGGATTCTTCTAATTAAGGAAGAAACATGCAATGTGGAGAATTGAACCACAAACTCTATATATGGGGAAACAAAATATTATCATATTCCTTTAGATAGAGGAAAGAATATTTTAACAATCGCTTCGTGCGATATCATGATATGTTAATATCTAGTCCCCTTTGGTAATGGAAGTATCAAGGAGGTGTTGATATATCCTAAGTTTATCTTACCATATTATAGAGATATCCATATAATTTCTATCATGTGGAAACACAAAGTGATAGTGATGGATATTGCATCTGTTTCACGGAAACATATCTTATGGATTGTATTCTACATACATCCTCCCATACAATGTGTTGCATTTTTTATAAATTTTCATGTGATAATACTTACCATGTTGGGTAAGACTAAATTGTTAATTCCATTGTTGGAATGAAATGAAAAGTTATGGACACTTTTATTGGTCATGTTTTTCCCATAAGATGGATACTTGATGAGTATCATCGGGAATGAGATTTTAAGTCCCTCTTATTTTAAAATCTGATCTGAATTGGTTATGCTCTTTGAATTGTTTCCAAAAGAACGAGTGTGGTCTATTACAGAGATTGTATGGACATTGAAGGCTTTATATGGTTCTTTGGTGCATCTATATGATGACCTGAAGTGTGTCCTTTAGACAACACCTGACCATTAAGTAATAATGTCTCAAGCTTGAGCACATTAACCTCCACACTATTGAATTTACCAAATGTGCTTACAATGATGATTGTTTGTCTTGGTATTCAAAATGATATCCATAATGAATACGACGAATCTATGATAGATTCGAAAATTTCAGATCGTTAATGACCATCAGTAATGAATTGTCACTTCCAACTAGTTATGGTTGGAGTCAGGAGGTTTTGTACGCTCCTGACTTGTGATTAACTGCACATACTACAAGTACAATTTCCCCTATGGTTTTTAGTACGTGGGAATCCATGAAAGATTTCACATGCGTACATTGGGTATGTTCCCAATCTCACCACCGCAGCGTACATGTATGGGCACACAAAAAAATTGGGGATCTATGTGAGAATTCATTCTCCGTCGATCATTAAGTTTTAGAATCTCTTCATGAGAATCTATTTATGGCCCGTACGCTAGCTTGAATCATGAGCTTTCCAGACATTAGGGGGAGATTTCATGTACCAAAAAGAATGCCAGGAAACTATAATAAATGTAGTAAGCATTCAGGCTCAGGATCACGTACTAAAACTAAACTTTTAGGTTCAAATGATTTGCAAAAAGTTGCAAATTGACTGCCATGTGCATTTACTATAAGGTGTCACTCAAATTAATCCTACATGGAAGTGCCAGAAAGAGTGGTTACATGGAACACCACTCAACTCCCTATTTCAATGATGTTGTAAATAAGAGGGGGAGAAGTATGGTCACAAATTGGGATTAAGATACTTGCAAGCAGCTGAAGGCTAGACCTTCTGAGATAGTAAATGCAAACCAACTATTCGTTGGTAACCAACTTAGCGTTGGTGGACACCTAGAGGATATGAATTATCATGTGAATGGAAGACATTCACAACCTAGCTCAGTGCGCACTGATGAGGCTAGGTTATCGGAATCCCTTTTATTCTCGTTTTGGGATTTCACAAGAAATCATAAGGGTGCATAAGGAAACGACTTCATGTCAAACTAGAGAATTGTGTTATTTAAAAAGCTACAAGTGTTGACACATATATCTCAGCAATTGTATATGCGCTCCAAGTGATCCTAAAGACTATGGCCATAGCAGAGCACGAGTATGCTCAAACTGGATCTTGTTGAGTGATACAATGTTACAGAGATAGCCTTGCTCACCGGAAAGAAGTGTTGAATTATTTCCACTTCAAGGTATCTTACTGTGGATACAAGTTTGTTTTCATGGACTTGAAAACAATGTGGTGGTGAGAAAGCATGGCTAGTAGCAACTGGGTTTTTATACACAAACCCAAGCATCATTTTAAATGCTATAAATTCTCTTCTACCATGAGTGGTAAAATCCGATACAATAATATGGGCAGTAAATCATCTATCTGTGCAGTTGATAGATGTAGTGACAACATATGCATATGTGGTCACTGGATTATGGTATTTGTGGAGTCTTGAAGGATTCCAAATACATAATCACCAATCACAAATTTGCAATGCTTGGAAAGTCTTCATGACTTAGAGCATTCTGGTCAAATATGGTACATTCGACCTAGTGAATCCTTCCTTCCGAAGGGATACACGAAGAATGGTATGTTTAGTGTAAATATGTGCATCATATTTCCAAACATACATTTCTTATCGACGGAGTTCGAGATAGAGGATATGAATTGTAAGAGGTTTTCAATTCAAAGTAAACTATCTTGAGTATCTTGGATACAAAGTTGTATATATCCAACATATATTGAAGAAATTCAATATGAGGGAATCATTGTTATTTGATTCTTTCGGATCATGAGATGTGCTATTGTATATTGCAAGAACATCCGATCGGATATTGCTTTGCAATGATTTGCTAGCTAACAACACATGAGATCAAGCTATGTTCTCTATGAGTACTCATGATCTGGTTACAGTTGGATATACTGATCTTGGATGTCTATAAAGATCCCCAGGTACAAGATCAATGCCATACTTCTGGTAAGTTGGACCTACTGTTTGATAAATGACGATCAACAGAGATTAATGGTCACTTACACTAATCATTCTATAGTACACTTCGTGGAATTGTACAGAATGATAAACTACATACAAAGGGTATGTGGTGGTCATGATTTTTATATCACTGACCTTATTATCTATAAAGATAATTATACTTAGTGTGTGTTTATAATGTTGTACTCTTTTCTTTGCATGAGTTTTCACCCATTTGGGTTTCTCATTCAAAGTTTTTAACGAGGCAACATCAACACAAGGCCTATGCCATATCATCTATTTTTCCCATAGAGGTTTTCGAGGATGATACATTATGACATAGTTATTGTTGTATTTGAACTAGGTGATGAGTTTATCTCCTTAAAGTTCAAATGAATCAACAATAGAGTATGACTACTCTCCTTATTTTTCCCACTAGGTTTTTAAGGAGACTCAGCTGATATGTTGATTTCTCGGATTTTCTAACAAGATTGTCTTGGAGAAATATTAGCCTGAGTTATATGTCTCATCATTTATTTTCCCCACGGGGTTTTTGAGATGATGGCTATAGACATATTATTGTTCTTTGGGCTAGAGGTCCATTGGAGAACAATGTCGTACCATGATTCAACTAAATCACCGACCATTATCCATAAGGATAATTGAGCTTATGTTGTTCAGATGGAAACAAGTTATATCAGGAGCAACATTAATAAACATATTGCTCCTAAATTGTTTTATCCCCATGAACTTCAGGAAAATGGAGATACAAACATCTTGCAAACAAAGTCTTGTGATAATCTTACTGATTTATTCACAAAAATTTCTACCATACTCCACGTTTCAGAAATGTGTTGAGGGAATTGGTATGAGAAAACTTAAGTCCTTGCAAGAATCAGGGGGAGTAATTCTCCATGATATTTGACTTGTTTTGTACCATCATATTACACTCTTTTCTTTGTATGAGTTTTGCCTTGTTAAGGTTTTCTCATCCAAAGTTTTTAATGAGGTAATATCAACCAAGCTATATACTTCATCATTGATTTTTCCCCACATGGGTTTTTATGCATGATGAATACAAGCATATTTGCCTTTTGGAGTTCAAGTGAGATTCTCTCATGATCCAAAAGCATTATGTACTTCTTATTTTTCCCACAGGGTTTTTGAGGAGATAATATCTTGGAAGACAGCTGACAGATGATCAAATAGACTTGGATTGATCAAGGGGGAGTGTTACAATATTTTGTGACCAATCCAAGGGGCTCGACGAACACATCCCCAAGGGACACACCCCTTGGGGATGACCCCTGTCATATGTATATAAGCCTGTCTTCCCTACAATAAAGTGAACACAACTGTCATTTGTTACTTCTCTCGAATCTCGTTACCACTGTGCTTCAACAGATTCTTTTAGACATCTCAATCATGTCACAACCGCATGTAACCATCAAGTACATTAAGGTTTAGTTCAAATACACTGATGTTTAGTTCAAATGTCCTGGTCAACAATTTCGACTAATAAACCTCAGTCCTCCTTTGGAATGCAAGAATTTCTTAGGAATCATATAAGAATTCCACATGAATCAGTTCATTTTCTTAGGAAAAACATAGGAGACATGGAAAAATCCCACGTTCCAAATGAGGCCTCATGTCTTCATTGAACTTATTATAGTTCTTCCCTAAACTTATTAAAGAAACCTAGTTTTCGTACCTCAGTTCCTCCCTAAACTTAATGCTGATATCTAGTTCTGTCGTCATCAGCCATGTTTCTCCTCAACAAATACTGCACATCCACATTCCATGCATAGTTCACGATGTGGCTTAATATCAATCCATTAACCATACAACACCACTCACACGAGTATGTTACATTAATCTTAAAAATGCATATTATCACACATGCATAACATCCAATAACATGTTAATCGCTTTGCAAAATCAATGTCAAGCAACCACGATTACAAGGGGGAGATTTTTGCTTTGGGAGAGGTTTTGAGCATGTTGAGTTCCCTTCGAGGGAGAGTACTTTGACATGTAGAAATTTTTGATCCATTTCGAGCTTTTGCTAGTTGTGTTGAGCCAATTGACTCTTCCTTGAGGAACTAGCTTTGATTTCAGCACTCTTGCTAATTTTGTGCTCTGATTTGGCTTTGTCTGCTGGCTAGTCGTGTTGAGCCCTACTTTTGCCCCTTCTTGAGGACTAGCCTTTTCTGTTTGGTCATATTGAGTCGTTGTCTATTTCTTTGGGAACCAAGCTTTGCTTGCTTTGAATGACTTGTTTTGGCTTTTATCAAGCTTTTTGGTCGTTTGAGTGAGTTTCTCTTCTTCCTTTTTGATATATATATTCATGTGGTGGTGTTGACAATGCACTCATCAAGGGGAAATTGCGAACACAAGGTTAACTTGCCCTTTGTGGATCGGATTGGTGATGAGTGATTGTCAACGGATAGCATCTTGGGTTGAGTCGTTGATTGACCAGGCCATGAGACTAAGTGTTGTGCAATCATGTCAGTCGGCTTGTGGTGTGCAGGTGTGGACACACAAGTACGGTGGTCGACGGCAAAGGTGAAGATCATGCGGGTTCGTGCCAATAGACTAGGAGCGATGAAGGACGAGCGCTGGAACTTGACCAAGGGACCAGAGTCACCGGGTGACTAGTCTTGGTGGCTGACACCTAGGGCACGCACTCACGCGAGGACGTGGTGGGCGGTCCGTTACGGTGGCGCGGTCGAGGACTGTCGGGATACTTGTCCATGACGTGGGGGACGCACATGTGGTGTGCTACTTGCAGTGATTTGGTAACCGATCCTTGAAAAACCACCCATCACTACGGATGTTGGGTTGTCGATCGAGTTTGGCCTCAAAACTCGGCGGCGGTGATTCCGATGGGAATCGAAGGCAACACGTGGTGTCATCATGAAGGGTGCTTCAAGGCGAAGCAACTTTGTGTGGAGCGCGTGGCCGTTAGATCGAATTCTCAGGAGTTGGTCCATTTCACCCCGGTTAAGTGGATAAGCTCTATGTATCTAGGAGGTAATTTAGTAAGTAGTAATGACCCTCTATAAATAGAAGGGTAGGGCTGGTTGTTTTATCTATCTCATTTGCTTAGGGTTTTAGCACTAGTTGTTTTATATTCCCTAAAGTACTCCAATTTTGTAGCCAGAGATCCGCAGCGTTTTGAACCTTCGCGTCTGTGTATTGTAATCATCATCTATTAATCCGAGATAGGGCGGCTGATTTCGCCCATGGCTTTGGTTGACTCTCAATCTCAGTTTTCATTTTTGCTGAAATTTTGAGTCCCTTTGCTCTTGTGTTCTTCCCTCTCCTCTCTTGTGGATATGTGGAGAACCTTTGAGTTCTTGTTGTTTGGGTGCTATTTAGGATTGATTTATGGGGAGATAAAGTCTTTGGATCACTGCGTACGCCCAGTCGGTGCAGTTTTGGTCGTAATCCGAGTTGGTCCCATATTGAATTCGGCTGAGAAAACCCTATAAAAACCCTAATTCTGGCCGTATTTTCAAATCTGCGATTGATTTTCAAATCCGATTGAGCTCAAAATTTGTGGAGACCTTGGAAACACATTTGTCAAGGTGTGTGTAAAATTTTATCTCAATCGGACCTCGTTTTCTTCAGTTTCACATCAGAGAACTGAATTTCGTGCTGCTGAAATCAGCAATTGTTAGCGACACCGTTTTGGACCGATTCGGACTTTTCAGTGTCCGATTTGCAATCTGTTCGTTTTACTGGTCTCATATGAGTCTTAGAAACATTTTGTAATCATGGGATCACTGGTTTACTTATTTGCTTTTAGTTTGAGCGCTTACTTCATTCTCTATTGAAGTGAATTACTCATTTTCAGTGTTTTGCAGCAAAAATTGGATTGACTCTCATTCGCGCCTCTGGTCGTCTCACCGGTCCTTCATTCGTTCAGTGGTGATCTTTAGTTGGTTGTTTCTGCACACATGTGGCAGTGAGTGTAGGTAGCCTTGTCAATCACAACCAAAATGCCTTTTCGAGGAATAAATTTGAAATATGAATGTTTACAGCCTTTGTTCTTTTCCCACCTTTTTAGGGTGTGAAATTTCATTTTTACCTCCATGATGTTCAAACTGAGAAAGGTAAAACAAATGCATCAACACTAAACTTCCTATCAGCAACTCTCATGACTAATCTGAATGAGTGGTTATCTGATGTTTCAAGTTCTGATAATCCAATTTATATATGTCCATGTCCTATACTTCCTGCATAGCTTCTGGATTACATAAAACAGCTGTAATTACGATACAAGCTTTACAAGACTCCTGCTCGCGCGTGCTGTTATGATCCTCTATCACCAGGGGGGCAGCCCCCCCCCCCCCCAAATGCTCCCCTAATTGTATAGAACCTGTTAGTTTTTTAGTTATTTCTCATGTAAATAGTGTAAAAAATGATTCTAACAGCCTCTTAATGTAATTTAGTCCCTCTAATTTTGGATCTGGCTCCGCCCCTGTCTATCACATCCTTGTATGTAATGGAAGCACTCCTAGATAGACCGGTCTGTTCAGGTACTGCAGGTTCAGTTTGCATGACCGCTTCCGAGATGACAGCAGTAACCAGAAGCAGCAAGAAGCAACTGAGCTCTACGGCCTCCAAAGATTATTAGTACTATTAGTTCATCCGAGAGGTTATTAGTTCATTCTAGAACACCCAACCCGATTGATTCTGAGAATATTTTGCTTGGGGGACCATGTTGGTGGCCTTGCTTATCTGAATTTTTTATGGTTGCAACTGCAAGTGCAAAACCGGAACCAGATGAATTTTATGATCAAATTCTAGCACTGATTTATCATATTTAGGCTGCCAAGAACGTACGCCGTCGGCTTGCTGTTATAGTCACCCTGAAACTGAAACATCCATTTGGGAGCACCTAGCTTTTTTTTTTGATAAAGGAAGATTTTATTAATAATTTCAAGCACATTACATCGAGGGGATACAATTCTTGAAATTTCTTCCAGCCTCTGCTTAAGAAGCACACAGCTTAAAGACAAAATAAAGATGATAATCCACACACTCTAATGGTAATCAATCCGCAGACTAGACCGCCACCCATGAGCCCGGGAAAAATAGTCCATGGCCACCTGCACCAAGTACTGCGTAGCCTCCACAACCATAGGTCGCAACTCCGCCTTCTGTAAAATAGCCCATGTTCGAAGCCAATGTGCAATGGAATAAATGACCTGCAAGGGAGAAGAATTGACCTGCAAGGGAGCACCTAGCTAGTTTCACACGCTGAGAACTGAAATACGACGCGCAACTGAACAATGCGTTCAGCTCATTCTTCCTCAGCAGCTACTCACCAACCGTGTAAGTGTAAGCGTAGATATGTACAACAGCTTTTCACCGGTTAGAACTAGACTCAACTGAAGGTATATCATTTCACTTGTTTCACAATTTTTATTTCAATTTATCATTATTAGTTTATTTTCTCTTTTCCTAGATTTTATTCGCTATATAACATTTGGATGTAAATATATTATGATCGCGATGACTCTTGTTCATCACTTATTTTATAGCTATGAATTGTTTTAGACTGTGTTATGATTTTTTTTTTCATTATTATTTTAGCAATACCTTAATTTTGGTTCGTCTACCGCCACTGAGTAGGAACAATGTGAAGGACTGTTCTTTGATGAGGAATTGCTTTTCTGACTCTTTAATTGGTTATAGTACACTATCTTTCCACCTTCGAACTGAGTCATGTTTGTATATTTGTGTCTGTGATTACTGGTCTTTCTAATTCAGTATCTCTGTGCTTATATGCAGGCTAGATATAGGATTATAGAGAGGCACACATGCATAGATGCTTTTTTTCTGTTATCAGTGGTCTTAGATGTATCTTCAGATCAATCATGTGGCAGGTAATATGAAACTTTTTTCTGTTATCAGTGGTCTTAGATGTATCTTCAGATCATCCCTGTGTCAGGTAATATGATTTTTTTTCTGTTATCAGTGGTCTTAGATGTATATTCAGATCATTCATGTGGCAGGCAATATGAAACATGCTGCATTAAATCTTCGAATATTGTTAACATTTTCCTAAGCATTCCTAATCCACCAATGCCAATTACAAGCGCAGGTCATAATACTTCCCTACCTATCTAATATATACTGCTACGTGCTACGTGCAGCCTAAACCTAAAGTACTGCTGATTATTTTGGATGTTTGCTGCAAAGCATACTGCCAATGAACTGTATCTGCTTTCTCAACCTGTAACAAAGTGGACAATAATGACACTACCTAATTAAAAGTACTTATTTAGTCAAATTAATAGTAATACTAATCATCCGTATGTCCGGCATGCACTACTGGAAATCAGTTGATTGACACAAGCACTCGACAAGCCTAAAAATACACTGGCCAATGGTTTTGCCTAGTACCTAAAAACACCCGACAAAAAAACCAGAAAAAGAGTTTTTTTTTAATCAGGAGAGGCACCCACTAGCTAGCTCAAGCCGTGGTATTTTCCACGTAAACTACACCATATCTCACTTGTATCTATATTACATTTTTCTTCCTCACATATTATAACAAAACGAGTGCAAATTAATTGTTTGAGACACTAAATAAATTCAAATGAAAACATTGTCCACTTCAAAGTTACATAACTTTTCAAGATTTATAAGTTTCATTTTTGGTAGTTTCTTTGTTTGAGGTCATTTACAAAATTTGAATTTCAAATTTAAAAACTTTAAACATATTTTTCTATAATAAGATCATTTCAAATCAAAATATTGTCAACTACAAAGTTAAATAACCTTTTGAGACCTACAACTTTTATTTTGATGGTTTCTCTGTCTAAGGTCGTTTAAAAATTCGAACATAGTTTTGGATGGCAAGATGATTTCAAATAAAAAGTTGTCAATTATAAAGTTTTATAATTTTTTAAGACCTACAACTTTTATTTTGATGGGTTTTCCATCCGAGGCTATTTGAAAATTTCAAATTTTAAAATTTTGAAAATTCAAACCGTAATATGATTTCAAATCAAAAGGTTGTCAACTATAAAGTTTTATAGTTTTTTAAGACCTACAACTTTCATTTTAATGGTTTTTCCATTCGGGGTCGTTTGAAAAAAAATCGAATTTTAAAATTTTGAAAATTCAAACATAGTTTTGCATGACAAGATGATTTCAAATCAGTTGTCAGCTATAAAGTTTCATAAGTTCTTGAGACCTACAACTTTTCGTTTTGGTGGTTTTTCCATCGGAGGCATTTGAAAAAAAACAAAATTTAAAATTCAAACATAGTTTTGTATGACAAGATGATTTCAAATAATCAAAAAGTTGTCAACTAAAGTTTCATAACTTTTCAAGTCCTATAACTTTTATTTTAGTGGTTTTTCCATCCAAGGTCGTTTGGAAAATTTGAATTTTAATTTTTAATTCAAATATAGTTTTTGTTCACAATATAACTTTACATAAAAAATTTGCTAACTATAAAATTCTATAACTTCTGAAGATCTAGAAAGTTTATTTTAGTTGATTAACCATTTGTTCATCCAACATGTTGGTTCTAATATTGTTCACAAACCTTATACATCTCTCTTATAGTTGAAGAAATTTACTTCAATTTTGTCATATGAAGAAATAACCAAAACAAAAAATTATACATCTTGATGAGTTATACAACTTTATAGTTCAAAACTGTTTCATTTAAATTAATTTATTGCTTCAAATTATAATTTGAAAATTGTTTGGCACTCAGATCTTGATGAGTTATACAACTTTATAGTTCTAATCTGTTTCATTTGAATTAATTTACTGCTTCAAAATATGATTTTAAAATTAGTTGGCACTCGGCAAAACACTTATTTGTTGAGTGCTTGAAAAAAACACTGGGCAAACCACTTGACACTCGACAAAGAGCCGATTTCTAATAGTGATGGTCACTAATAAGTGGATCCAAATTTATTATGCAATAATGTAAGGGTTTCCAAATATGGATTGAAGCCACCCATAATGACAAGATGTACTAACTAATTAGTTCACGCTGTAGACGCAATATAATTACTTCTGCATTAATATAGAAGTAAATCTAAAACTAATTAATTTTCATTATAATTAATTTATTAGTGTTAATATTAAAATGTATTGATTAATTAATATGTCAATGATATATATTATTGTTCTTCGATAGCTATCATTCAACATTTAAAGTTGAAACTATGTAAAGCATGAAAATGTATTGATTAGTACACATTGCAATATATTTATATTCGTAGCCCTTGTTGCATAACCAATCTTTCTATAATTAAAGGGCAAAAAAAACAGTGCAACGTGGGTGTCGGGACTCAAAACCCGGATTGCATGGGTAAAAAGTGATTTTGGTAACGACATAAACCACAGTTTAGATACTTGTGGTAAATAGTTTACCAACTAATTTTAGCACATTTCCTTTCAAACAGACTGACTAACAAATTAGCTAATTATTGGCAGGAGGGTTGGCAAATTGTTTACCCATTATCTAGTTGACCTTGCTATAGTAGGTGCTAATAGATCGTATAAAGAGAAAAAGTCATCTATTAGTCAAGTCTCTACACATACACTGGCTAATTTTCTGCTAGCTAATTATTTGTCGGCTGATTATTAGCCACCGGCAAACAATAAGCCAAGAGGATAAAAAAAGACCTTAATAAGAGCACGGTTGGGAAGTAGACTTAACAAACCAGTCGTTGGTATACGTAATCATGTCTAGAACGACTTGTATTTTGGAACGGAAGGGAGTATCACATATTCAGAGCCATAGCCATCTCTCGCCTTCTGACGGGCACATTCAGTCAGAAGAACCAATCCGATGCTCCCAAGAAGCTTTAGTAGTAGTACACCCCGTTAAACGGATGTAAATATTAGAGCATAGAATTAAGAATTAGAATCAAATTTCTTAAATTCCGTTGTTTGGTTACACGTGGAATTGAGATTTGGAACCAGAGACTCAATTCTCTGGAATTGAACTGTAACTAGAAACTCTCTCTCTCAATACAAAGTCTCATATCTTGGTATTACGTGGAATTAAACCACGCAATTCTAAACTCTAATTCATTGAGATCCAAACAATACAATTGGAATTATATATCATTTCAATATCATGCCTGATTTGGTATTCAACCCAATTCAATTTTATTATCTCCAATATCGACATCCAAACAGAGCAGTAGTGTGTTTTACTATATGTCATATTTACTACGACTATAGAGTCATTGGGACTGTGATTGATCTACACTGCACTAGCAGTGGACTTCAACAAAGGCATTGTTGGTTTCCACCTTAATCTATATGGATCGAAGGGAGTTGGGTGGATTTGAATCTCTAGTAAGTCAAAATTCCTTCTAAAATATGTCAGTCCACTCAAATCCATATGGATTACGAATAACCGAACAAAACCGAATGGAATATTCCGTGAGATAAAGAAGACGCAAGCCGCGGTTCGTTCGTTGCTCATGTCGACTGCATGTGACCAGTTCACGCTCCGGACAAAACAAACCTTGTGAGACCCGGGGCGCGTGCACAACACAGCAGCCCAGCCATGCTCTCCTTGACGGTGAGAGATGATGATGACAGGTGATCATTGATTGCCGCACCCACACGGCCGCCGCACTCGTTGGCAGGCAGAAGCAGAACAGACACGGATGGAGGCGCAGGTGGACCAGGACCTCGACGCCCACCGGATGCATTTCCGGGGCCACGGGCCGCGCACAACAGCAGTACGCAACATTTTCGGTGGCCACAGTAATTTTCGGCGGCTAGAGGTTAGCCGCCGAAAATTACTGATTATTTTCGGCGGCTTGACACAGCCGCCGAAAATAGCATAATTTTCGGCGGCTTCTGACACGGCCGCCGAAAACTACGCTATTTTCGGCGGCTTCTGACACGGCCGCCGAAAATTATGGCTTATTTTCGGCGGCCAGGGCTAGCCGCCGAAAATTAAAAGTTTAAAACGGTTGGTCACCCTTCTTCTCTTTCTTTCTGTCTTCCCTGCCCTCCCGTACCGCCGCTCCCTGCCCGCCTGCGCTGTCGCTCCCTGCCCGCCCGCGCCGTCGCTCCCTGCCGCCCCTGCGCTGTCCCCGGCCACCCCCGACCGGCCACGCTCCCCGGCCGGCCACGCTCCGCCGGTCCCCGGCCACCCCCCGCCGGGAAGCCCGGCCGAGGACGCCGCCGCCGCGCCCCGAGCCGCCACCGCCCCGAGCCATCACCGTCGACCACCGTTGTTCGAGCTGCCACCGTCGACCACCGCCATTCAAAGCCCCGAGCCGCCGAAGTCGTGGAACCACTCCACCGTCGACCACCGCCGTTCAAAGCCCCGAGCCGGAGAGGTAATTTTTTTAAGTATTTTATTTCTTATTTTCGACGGCTGTTATTTAGATACCGCCGAAATTATTATATATTTGTAATTGTGTTTGTTTGATTACTGTTTGTGATTCGTATTATTTTTTAATTTGATTACTATTATATTGTTAGCTTTAATAGTATATTATATTGTTTGATTACTATTATATTATTAGTATGCAATTATATTATTAGAATGCAAGTATGTTATAGTATATTATATTGTTTAATTTGATTACTATTATATTATTAGCTTTAATAGTATATTATTAGCATGCAAGTATTTTATTTTTTATTTTCGTATTATTGTTTGATTACTATTATATTATTAGCTTTAATAGTATATTATATTGGTTGATAACAATGATTGGGCTGGCGATGATGCGATGCATGAGATGCTAGATTCGCTACGTCCAGAATTCAACCTAAGCTCCGAGGATCCTGCCACACCAGAGGTTTCCAGATTTTTTAAACTACTAAAAGACTCTGAAGAGCCGTTGCATGAACACACAGATGTGAGTATACTCGCTTTTGTGACTCGGCTCATGTCCATTAAGTCCAAGTACTTTTTCTCGAACAATTGTTACAATGAGATTTTAAAGTTATTAGGAGATGTGCTCCCAAAGCCCAATAAGTTGCCTAAAGACATGTACCAATCAAAGACAATTATCAAAGGTCTCGGTATGGATTATGAGAAGATTGATGTGTGCAAAAATAATTGTATGCTTTTCATGAAGGAGCATGCGGAAGAGAAAAAATGTCTGAAATGTGGACAATCTAGATTTGTGGAAGTTGTTAATGATGAGGGTGAGAAGGTGATGACAGATGTTGCACATAAGCAGCTCCGCTACTTGCCACTAACTCCTCGAGTGAAACGAATGTTTCTATCTAAAAAAACCGCTATGCACATGCGATGGCACAAAAAAGGTGTCCGTGATAACGATGACCTAATCGTGCACCCTTCAGATGGGGATGCATGGAAGGCTCTCGACACGTTTGATCCTGAGTTTGCAGCTGATCCGAGGAATGTTCGAATCGGCCTCGCGACCGATGGCTTCACACCTTTTGGTCAAATGGCATCATCATGCTCATGTTGGCCCGTCTTTGTTATTCCATACAACCTTCCACCTTCTCTTTGTATGAAATATGAATTTATATTTCTTTGCTTAATCATTCCTGGCCCAGACTATCCTGGAAAGAACCTCAATGTCATGTTAAAACCCTTGATTGAAGAGTTGAAGGAGCTTTGGAAAGGTGTTGAAGCATACGATGTTTTTACAAAACAGATATTCAAACTTCGAGTTGCGTATTTGTGGTCGGTGCATGACTTCATGGCGTATGCTATTTTTACCGGTTGGAGTACACATGGTAGATTGACATGTCCATATTGCGGTTCAGATACAGATTGCTTCCGTCTTGCTCATGGTGGAAAGATCACTTACTTAGATTATCATCGACGCTGGTTGCCCAGGAAACACCCCTTCAGGAGCGATAAGAAAAACTTTATAAAGAACACTGTGGTCACCAAAGGTCCGCCTAAACGTCTTAATGTGGCAGAAATATATGCTCAGCATGAGTATGATGATGCCATGATAATTTTATCCTTGCACACCAGTGCGAGCAGGTCTACTATATGTCGTACCCAAATCCGAAGTTTGAAGCATGGTGGGTAGTTCATAAGGTGAACCCTAGGGAACGTTTACATACTCCTTGCACTGTTGGTTATCAATTCGAAGACGAACAGGCCGATGAAGTTTATCAAGAAGAAGAATTGCCAACTACTTTTACTATCGATGAGGGTGTTGCACTGAACTCACTAGTTGGAGACCGTAACGATGTCACTACTGATGAGTGTGTTGCACCGAAACGAAAACGAAATCCAAGGAACAAAAAAGCCACATTGCGAGCTTTGGATCGAAGAAGAGTCCTTGATCGTGATTCTGATGAATTTCGATGTGTAATGCAAAATTTCATAGTATGTGATGTATTATTTGATTTTTTATTAGTTCACTTAATTTAATGGAGCTAATACATTTAATGTTTTTCTATTGAACAAGATGAGTGGTAGGAAACCAAAGCGCACTGCTAGGGGGTTTCTTAATGCGGCTAGCAGGATACTCCCTGGTGCACGTTCCCTTTTCCAAGGGAGTTCTTCTAGCCAGAGCAGACAGGAGGCGTTGCTGAGACACGCTCGGCCAGAACTACGTGATACACCAATCGCTCTACAACGGAGTACCGATGTAAATGTTTATGTAATTGATCTTATTTGTCAGTCACTTATGTAATTGATCTTATGTAAATGTTTATGTAAATTTTTACGTGTCTCTATTTCATGTCCATAGGAAGAGGAGGACAACGAGGAGGAGGTGCAACACCATGAGGAGGAGGACGAGCAGGCCCATAAGGAGGAGGAGGTGCAGGCCCATGAGGAGGAGGACGAGGTGGGCATAGATGCTGAGGCGGATGACGATGCCACCGAGGCTCCTGTCGTTCGACGAAGGGGCACTCGGAAGGGCCACTTTGTCCTACCTCCGTCAGCGCCTGCACAATCTGAAGCTCGAGTACTGATCATCCCGGTTGGTGATAGGTACTCACGTTTGGCCACTTTGTTCTTACTTATTTGTTTATTTTACACTATATATATGACATGACTTTCTTGTTTTTTTGTCATGCAGCCAATGGGAAGACACGTCATTTGACGGTCGAGGTCACCATAGACAGGTTAATCAAGTCTTAGGTAACCTCTGTCGTCTACATAACCCAGGAATTGTCACCGACCCGAAAGGTGTGGTGGTTCCTTGCACTAGCTGGTCGCACTTCACACTAGCTCCACATGCTACATATGGAATAGCTCAAGGCGCCGTCAAGCACGACTTTTGGGTAATTTTTTCAAACTAACATTTATTAGTTGTTTCAACCTAACATTAATTAGTTGTTTTTGAACTAATTTTATTTTCGATGTTGGACAGAGACGCTATCGTGTGGAACCTGAGGCTCAAGAGCATGTAGACCGAGTATTAGAGAACAATGCGAAGAAGGTGTGCAAGGATGCATTTTCCAATGCTCGTCTACAGGTTGTGAACGCGTACATGAAGCGCCGAGGTCATTCTATCAACAACTTTCGACAATATTCAGATGTCTACTTGACTGTAGACCAGTACATGGAGGTAAAAATCTAATTTAACAGCTCATTCAGATGTGAATGTAATTTTGAGCTAACGCTTTATATGCAGGTAACTCTTCCATGGATGGAACACCGGCCGCAGGCTTACAAGGCTTTGTGTGAGATATGGGCTTCGCCCGAGTGGATTGAGAAGTCAAACAGAAATCGACATAGGCAGCGCCATCAGCAGGACGAGGACGATGATGAGGTCGTAGTCAACCATACCTATGGGGCTGATGGACACATTCGGTTGGCTAAGCGAATGGTGAGTATGTAGTATTCTGTTTTACTCATAAATGAAACCGGATTGAACTCATATATTTGCAGGAGGCTCAAACTGGAGTTGTCCCGAGCCCAATCGATGTTTATAGGAGAGGGCATCGAGCGAAAAACAGTGAAATCTCCGACGAGCTGTGTAGTCAAGCGGTCGTTGAGCGTATGGTTAGTTGTTGTTAGGATTAATGTTTTCTTGCCATATAGCTATAAATTACATGTGTGCTGAACCTTCATATTGTATTGCAGGAGACATACGGGCAGGAGATGGTTTGGAAGTATGGAGAAGACTACGATTGGCGAGGAGCACCTACCATCGACGCTGAAGTTGTGCATTCACTTGGAGGCAAGGCGCATGGACGGTATGAACTTGTGACTCTTTTCAATAATATTGGAACTATGACCGAATAGCTAATTTTCTTGTTTTTCAAGATATTCTATGTTTACCGGTGTTATCGATTCGACGGAGTTGCGTTCTCGTGGCGGCTCTTCGTCGCAGGCGGGCTGTGGTAGTAGCAGCCGTAGTCGCCGCTCTGTATCTAGCATGGAGGAAGCTATGAGGGAGCAGCAAGAAAAGTTTCATGAAGAGCTGCGGCAACAACAAATGGCATTTCTCCAACAGCAATCAGAGTACATGGCTGCTTACAACGCACAGGCGCAACAAGCAATGAACGTGAGTGTCTTATTTATTCTCAACACGCTCGATATTGGTTCTATAACTAATATATTATATTTGCAACAGTCTTGGTTTCCACAGCAGGCACAGCAGCAACCATTTGTTTTCCCTCAGTTTCAGCCGTCGATGCCTCAGTGGGGATTACATGCTCCACCACCTCCACCTCCACCTCAGGTGCTTCAATTTAGTTAAGACTTGTCGTTTGTATCAACATAATTTGAAATCTTTACTAAACTTGATTTTGTAGGGATCCTGGGTCATGGGCCACAACACGCCACCACCGGTCATACCAGCACCAGGAGGAGCTTATGCAGGGGAGGGAGCTGATGCAGGAGAGGTTAGTTTGAGAAACAATTTGTTTGAATAGTCGTTATACATGTAACCAATGCTGTTATTAATGTCTTCTTTTTTGTTTAGGATCCAAACCCGTTACACGCCTTCGCCGACCAGTTCTTCGCTTCTGGAGGTAGTGGACACAACTCCAACGACCCGAATATGTGATTAATTGTTAGCTTTGTGCCGCACTGTGCGTTGTAATGGACTATTTGTGGATTTTATGTTTGTATGGACTATTTGTGGACTCAAGTATGAATTTTCTGTTATTGTATGAAATTTCTGTTATTGTATGAATTTTGTATAAATTTTCTGTTATTTTTCGCATTTTTTTCAATTTTTTTTGCTCTGAAATTATTAATTTTCGGCGGCCTACTCCCTGGCCGCCGAAAATAAGGATATTATTTTCGACGGGCTCAATTTTCGGCGGTCTGCTCTAGCCGCCGAAAATTGTCTGCTATTTTTGGCGGCCAAGGAACCAGCCGCCGAAAATAAGCTATTTTCGGCAGCCAGGGCCTGGCCGCCGAAAATAAAGCCTTATTTTCGGCCAGTTTTTTTTGGCGGCCAGAAACCGCCGAAAATAAACCTTTTGCCGCCGAAAATAGCTTATAATTAATTTATTAGTGTTAATATGAAAATGTATTGATTAATATAGAAGTAAATCTAAAACTAATTAATTTTCATTATAATTAATTTATTAGTGTTAATATGAAAATGTATTGATTAATTAATATGTCAATGATATATATTATTGTTCTTCGATAGCTATCATTCAACATTTAAAGTTGAAACTATGTAAAGCATGAAAATGTATTGATTAGTACACATTGCAATATATTTATATTCGTAGCCCTTGTTGCATAACCAATCTTTCTATAATTAAAGGGAAAAAAAAAACAGTGCAACGTGGGTGTCGGGACTCAAAACCCGGATTGCATGGGTAAAAAGTGATTTTGGTAACGACATAAACCACAGTTTAGATACTTGTGGTAAATAGTTTACCAACTAATTTTAGCACATTTCCTTTCAAACAGACTGACTAACAAATTAGCTAATTATTGGCAGGAGGGTTGGCAAATTGTTTACCCATTATCTAGTTGACCTTGCTATAGTAGGTGCTAATAGATCGTATAAAGAGAAAAAGTCATCTATTAGTCAAGTCTCTACACATACACTGGCTAATTTTCTGCTAGCTAATTATTTGTCGGCTGGTTATTAGCCACCGGCAAACAATAAGCCAAGAGGATAAAAAAGACCTTAATAAGAGCACGGTTGGAAAGTAGACTTAACAAACCAGTCGTTGGTATACGTAATCATGTCTAAAACGACTTGTATTTTGGAACGGAAGGGAGTATCACATATTCAGAGCCATAGCCATCTCTCGCCTTCTGACGGGCTCATTCAGTCAGAAGAACCAATCCGATGCTCCCGAGAAGCTTTAGTAGTAGTACACCCCGTTAAACGGATGTAAATATTAGAGCATAGAATTAAGAATTAGAATCAAATTTCTTAAATTCCGTTGTTTGGTTACACGTGGAATTGAGATTTGGAACCAGAGACTCAATTCTCTGGAATTGAACTGTAACTAGAAACTCTCTCTCTCAATACAAAGTCTCACATCTTGGTATTACGTGGAATTAAACCACACAATTCTAAACTCTAATTCATTGAGATCCAAACAATACAATTGGAATTATATATCATTTCAATACCATGCCTGATTTGGTATTCAATCCAATTCAATTTTATTATCTCCAATATCGACATCCAAACAGAGCAGTAGTGCTCGCGCGTGCTGTAATTA
Organism: Zea luxurians; assembly: GCA_029449295.1. Lineage (NCBI taxonomy): Eukaryota > Viridiplantae > Streptophyta > Magnoliopsida > Poales > Poaceae > Zea > Zea luxurians. Next base: position 15,948,337 of record JAOPSE010000027.1, on the reverse strand, counting down.
CGATACAAGCTTTACAAGACTCCTGCTCGCGCGTGCTGTTATGATCCTCTATCACCAGGGGGGCAGCCCCCCCCCCCCCCCCCCCCCCCAAAATGCTCCCCTAATTGTATAGAACCTGTTAGTTTTTTAGTTATTTCTGTGTAAAAAATGATTCTAACAGCCTCTTAATGTAATTTAGTCCCTCTAATTTTGGATCTGGCTCCGCCCCTGTCTATCACATCCTTGTATGTAATGGAAGCACTCCTAGATAGACCGGTCTGTTCAGGTACTGCAGGTTCAGTTTGCATGACCGCTTCCGAGATGACAGAAGTAACCAGAAGCAGCAAGAAGCAACTGAGCTCTACGGCCTCCAAAGATTATTAGTACTATTAGTTCATCCGAGAGGTTATTAGTTCATTCTAGAACACCCAACCCGATTGATTCTGAGAATATTTTGCTTGGGGGACCATGTTGGTGGCCTTGCTTATCTGAATTTTTTATGGTTGCAACTGCAAGTGCAAAACCGGAACCAGATGAATTTTATGATCAAATTCTAGCACTGATTTATCATATTTAGGCTGCCAAGAACGTACGCCGTCGGCTTGCTGTTATAGTCACCCTGAAACTGAAACATCCATTTGAGAGCACCTAGCTAGTTTCACACGCTGAGAACTGAAATGCGACGCGCAACTGAACAATGCGTTCAGCTCATTCTTCCTCAGCAGCTACTCACCAACCGTGTAAGTGTAAGCGTAGATATGTACAACAGCTTTTCACCGGTTAGAACTAGACTCAACTGAAGGTATATCATTTCACTTGTTTCACAATTTTTATTTCAATTTATCATTATTAGTTTATTTTCTCTTTTCCTAGATTTTATTCGCTATATAACATTTGGATGTAAATATATTATGATCGCGATGACTCTTGTTCATCACTTATTTTATAGCTATGAATTGTTTTAGACTGTGTTATGATTTTTTTTTTCATTATTATTTTAGCAATACCTTAATTTTGGTTCGTCTACCGCCACTGAGTAGGAACAATGTGAAGGACTGTTCTTTGATGAGGAATTGCTTTTCTGACTCTTTAATTGGTTATAGAACACTATCTTTCCACCTTCGAACTGAGTCATGTTTGTATATTTGTGTCTGTGATTACTGGTCTTTCTAATTCAGTATCTCTGTGCTTATATGCAGGCTAGATATAGGATTATAGAGAGGCACACATGCATAGATGCTTTTTTTCTGTTATCAGTGGTCTTAGATGTATCTTCAGATCAATCATGTGGCAGGTAATATGAAACTTTTTTTCTGTTATCAGTGGTCTTAGATGTATCTTCAGATCATCGCTGTGTCAGGTAATATGATTTTTTTTTCTGTTATCAGTGGTCTTAGATGTATATTCAGATCATTCATGTGGCAGGCAATATGAAACATGCATTAAATCTTCGAATATTGTTAACATTTTCCTAAGCATTCCTAATCCACCAATGCCAATTACAAGCGCAGGTCATAATACTTCCCTACCTATCTAATATATACTGCTACGTGCAGCCTAAAGTACTGCTGATTATTTTGGATGTTTGCTGCAAAGCATATTGCCTGCACTCTACCTCCGTTGGTTTACATAGCGATCAAGTAGTAATGAACTGCAAAGTGGACAATCATGACACTACCTAATTAAAAGTACTTATTTAGTCAAATTAATAGTAATACTAATCATCCGTATGTCCGGCATGCACTATTGGAATCAGTTGCCGATTGACACAAGCACTCGACAAGCCTAAAAATACACTGGCCAATGGTTTTGCCTAGTACCTAAAAACACCCGACAAAACAAAAATCGGAAAAAAACCAGAACAAGATTTTTCTTAATCAGGAGAGGGACCCACTAACTAGCGCTAGTCGTGGTATTTTCCGTGTAAACTATACCATATCTCGCTTGTATCTACATTACATTTTTCTTTTTCACATATTATAACAAAACGAGTGTAAATTAATTGTTTGAGGCACTAAATAAATTTAAATGAAAACGTTGTCCACTTCAAAGTTATATAACTTTTCAAATTTATAACTTTCATTTTTGGTAGTTTCTTCGTCTGAGGTCGTTTAAAAATTTTGAATTTCACATTTGAAAACTTCAAACGTATTTTTCTATAATAAGATTATTTTAAATCAAAATATTGTCAACTACAAAGTTAAATAACTTTTTGAGACTTATAACTTTTATTTTGATGGTTTCTCCATGTAAGGTCGTTTAAAAATTTTGAAAATTCAAACATAGTTTTGGATGACAAGATGATTTCAAATAAAAAGTTGTCAACTATAAAGTTTCATAGCTTTTTAAGACCTACAACTTTTATTTTGATGATTTTTCCATCCGAGGATATTTGAAAAATTCAAATTTTGAAATTTTGAAAATTCAAACGGCAATATGATTTCAAACAGTTTATCGACTAATTTTAGCACCTTCTTCCAAACAGACTGATTAACAAATTAGATAATTGTTAGCTAGACGATTGGCAAATTGTTTGCCCATTAGCCAGTTGACCTTGCTATAATAGGTGCTAATAGATCGTATAAAAAGAAAAAATCATCTATTAGTTAAGTCTTTGAATATACGCTGGCTAATTTTTTGCTAGCTAATTATTTGCCGGCTAGTTATTAGCCACTAGCAAATAATAAGCCAGGATGATCCAAACAGGGCCTTAATAAGAGCACGGTTGGAAAGTAGACTTAACAAATCAGTCGTTGGTACACGTAATCATGTCTAAAACGACTCGTATTTTGGAACGGGAGTATCACAGATTCAGAGCCATAGCCATCTCTCGCCTTCTGGCTGGCATATTCAGTCAGAAGAATCAATCCGATGCTCCCGAGAAGTTTTAGTAGCTTTAGTAGTAGTACACCCCGTTACGGATGTAAATATATTAGAGCATAGAATTGAAAATTGGAATCAACTTTCCTAAATTCCGTTGTTTGGTTGCACGTGGAATTAGACTCAATTCTCTGGAATTGAACTGAAACTAGAAACTCTCTCTCCCAACACAAAGTCTCACATCTTAGTATATTATGTGGAATTAAACCACGCAATTCTAAACTCTAATTCATTAAGATCCAAACAATACAAATGAAATTACATATCATTTTAACACCATACCATGCCTGATTTGGTATTCAACCTAATTCAATTTTATTATCTCTAATATCGATATCCAAACGGAGCAGTAGTGTGTTTTACTATATATCATATTTACTACGACTATAGAGTCATCGGGACTGTGATTGATCTACACTGCACTTAGCAGTGGACTTCAATAAAGGCATGTTGGTTTCCACCTTAATCTATATGGATCGGAACAAGTTGGATGAATTTGAATCTCTAGTAAATCAAAATTCCTTCCAAAATATGTCAGTCCACTCAAATCCATATAAATTACCAATAACCGAACAAAACCGAATGGAATATTCCGTGAGATAAAACAGAAGACGCAAGCCGCGGTTCGTTCGTTGCTCATGTCGACCGCATGTGACGAGTTCACGCCCCGGACAAAACAAACCTTGATGAGACCCGGGGCGCGTGCACATCACAGCAGCCATGCTCTCTCCTTGACGGTGAGGGATGATGATGACAGGTGATCATTGATTGCCGCACCCGCACCGCACGGCCGCCGCACTCGTTGGCATGCAGGCAGAAGCAGAAGCAGAACAGACACGGATGGAGGCGCGGGTGGACCACGACGACCACCGGATGCATTTCCGGCTCCGGGGCCACGGGCCGCGGGTACCATGCGGCCATGCCTCACCAGCCAGCACTCGTTGTTTAGTGCCGGCGCCGCTCGTTCACAGACAGTCACGGGCTCCGTCCGCGGTAAAGCTGGAAGCATCCAAGCGCATGGCCATTGCCGGACGCTACGGCCAAGCGCTAGTCGCCAATCGCCATGCCCGTCCGTCCGCCACCAGTCACCACCAGCGGCCGGGGTCGGGTTAGGTTGTCCTCCCACCCACCTGCTTCCGTGAGGACGCCGATGCACGCGAATGCATCCTGCCCTAGAAGTAAACACGCGGATGCGTTGGTGTATATGTTTGCTAGCCTGTAAAGGTCGTTGCTCGTTGGTAGGGCTGTGGCCGGATGTCGTTTGCTATAGCAACTTTCTCAAACATACTACTGTCTGTGTTTGCTCTCTCTCTCGTCTCTTGCATCGCATTGGGGATTGGCAGGCTCTGTTCAACCGTTCCCCTAAATTTTTCCCCCTATATCTCACTTACTTGCCACATCAGCATTCTCTTCCCCCCTATATCTCCACGCTCTACAGCAGTTCCCTCTATATCAAACCTCTATACCGCACCACAACAATATTATATACTTTCATCTTCAACTAACTTATTTACCTTCCAATTTTTTTTCTACTAATAATTATTTACGTGCACAGAAACTTAGGCAAGGGGGAGAGAGAGCGGTACCCTTGTTCTAGTGCATCACCTTGCTATCTTCTACTACTGTGCAGCATATAGCGTCAACCAGTGTAGAGGGTAGCGGATAACTGTAGCTGCCACAACAACTACAGTGATAGAGGAGAGGGTACCGGTGAAGACGGTCTCAGAACCACAATACCAAAGAGAGAGAAAAAAGATTTTATTATATAGGTTGCCAGAAGCTGAAACAAACATGACATAGAGTTCTTTTCCATAGACCATATACAGGGCTTGTGAGTTGCCACGTTACGATTTTTTTGTTTGTCTTTTGTCATTTTTCTAATTGATATATCTGTAATTATTATCATGCACGGTGTCCTTACTGTTACTATATCTAGAAGGGGTTTTGTGCTATAGTTAGAGGCGAACCCAGGACAAAATGGGTGTGAGGATACACCTTGTTGACACCTTTTTAGGGCGCCAATCATTCAACAAGAACCAGTGGTGGTGCTCTCTGGTCAGGCGCGGACGGTCCGCGATATAGGGCCGGACGGTCCGTGACCTGACACGAGACTAGGGTTTCCTGCCTGACGGCCGGACGGTCCGCGCCCTAGAGCCGGACGGTCTGCGTGTGCGCAGGGGCGACGGAAGATCGCCGGTGGCGCCTAGATCTCGCTCCCAGGAGGGACCCCGTCGGGGAGTAGAGATCTTAGGTGGTGTCTAGGCTCGGGTAGACCGACCTAGACTCCTCTAATCGACGTAGAGTCGAAGAGAAGTAGAGGATTTGGGGATTGGAAGACTAAACCTAAACTAGACTAGAACTACTCCTAGGATAAAATATAAATTGTATTGTTTGAAGGTTCGATTGATCATCTCAAATCGGCCGTATACCTCTCTATTTATAGAGGAGGGGGGGTTGGACCCTTTACAAACTGATTTCTGAGCGAATCCCGCGAATCTAGCTAACAACCGTAGCACAAAACTCGGAACCCTAATTTGTTCTGCGCTTGCGCGGACCGTCCGGCCCACAGGCGCGGACCGTCCGCCGGCTCAAAATGGTGCTCAACATATGCCCCCTGCCTTTTGGTGGAGCTGAGCAAACCAAAAGCAACTAACTCGATGTGATTACATCGGTTCTCTTAGGCATCTTGCCACATACTAGGATGGTACTATCTGAGAAAACGCCCATTCAAAGCCTTGGGTAAATCCTTGCCTCGTAATGTTTGTAGTAAATAGGCGTTACTAGACATTACCTGTTTTACTTTGTAAGGACCCTCCCAGCTTGGCGACCATTTCCCAAACTTCCGTTCTTTATTCCTTAGAGGCAGGATGGTCTTCCACACCAGGTCCCCTACTTGAAATGATTTTGCTTTGACCTTCTTGTTGTAGGCCCTGGCTACCATGATCTTATCCTTTTCTATTGCTCCCAAAGCTATCATCCTCTTGTCGGTCACCTCATCAATATTATCCATCATTGAATTATAATAATCAGTGACGGTTAGAACATTTTGCCTGGCGAACCTAACAGCATTCAAACTTATTTCCACAGGCAACACTGCTTCCTGCCTATAGACAAGCTCAAAAGAAGATACTTTAGTAGCACTATGTTTAGATATTCTATGAGCCCATAAAGCTTCGGACAAAATCTTATGCCAATGCTTAGGAATATCGGATATCTTCTTTTTTATCAAGTTAATCAATGTCCAATTACTAGACTCGCCCTGTCCATTGGCCTGAGCATAATATGGAGATGAATTAAGCAACTTAATTCTATATAATTCAGCAAATTCACGTACCTCCTTTGACATAAAAAAAGTCCCTTGATCTGTAGTCAAGATCTAGGGAATGCCGAATCTATGAATAATATGCTCAGTTATGAACTCAATTACCTCCTTGTGTGTCATGTTCTTCAGAGCAACGACTTCAGTCCATTTGGTAAAGTAGTCAGTGGCAACTAACACGAACCGATGCCCCTTTGACGATGAAGGATGAATTTCTCCAATAAAGTCTAATCCCCATCCTCTGAAAGGCTAAGGCTTGATGATAGGATGTAATTCGGCTGCAGGGACCAACTGTAGGTCGCCGAATTTTTGACACACTTGGCAACCCTGGTAGTACTTGAAATAATCAGCTATCATGTTAGGCCAATAAAAACTAGACCTTCGCAACAGCCACTTCATCTTTGAAGCCGATTGATGGGTACCACAAATTCCTTCATGTACTTCGGCCATGGCTAATATAGCATCATCTGGGCCCAAGCACTTAAGCAGGACGTCGTTGACTGTTCAACGGTAAAGTTCATCACTCATCAAAACATACTTGAAAGCTGTACGCCGAATGTTTTTATCTATCCTGACATTGGGATTTCGTAAATAATTAGTTATGGGCGTCCTCCAATCACTTGCATCGGCTTCATTACCAGCCAAATTAATTAGAAGAACTTTCCTAGTAACCCCGGACGGTCCGGCGTCTTCACGCGGACGGTCCGCGACCTGAGGAATTGGCCCTGCACCGGTTATCAGATTTTCAGTGTTGTGAAATCTCCCTCGCTTTATCCGATAACCTGATGCATCTTGTGCCAAATTGTTAGCTCTATGATTCTCAACTCTAGAGATATGCTGAATACTGAATTCGTCAAAAAATGGATTATGCTCCAACATTTTTTCAAGGTAACTATTTAGAGTACCATCAAAACATTGATACTCTCCCAACACCTGTTGGACGACCAGCTGAGAATCACCAAATGCCTTCACATGTTTTACTCCCATACAATTTAAAAGTTCCAAGCCGAATAAAAGGGCCTCATATTCGGCTTGATTATTAGTGCAATAAGTTTTCAATCGGCTAGAGAAGTCGAAGGAGACATTACTTGGTGAAACAAGTACGATGCTAATTCCTTGCCCTTCATTGCAAACCGATCCATCAAAATATACAGTCCAAGGAGTAATAGTGAGGTATGACATGTCTAGTTTATGAATATCATTAATCCGATGTTCTACAATAAAATCCGTTGTGACCTGGCCTTTCATAGATTTCAATGGTTCATAGGTCAAGTCATATTCTATGAGTGCATAAGCCCACTTACCAACTCTACCACTCATAATTGGGTTATGCAACATGTATTTGATCACATCGGCTTGACCAGAAACAGTGCAATGACTAGACAATAAATAACATCTACACTTGGTGCATGCATAAAACAAGCATAAGCATAACTTCTCAATAAAAGTGTACCTTGTTTCAGCATCCACCAACCTCTGACTTAGATATGTCACCACATGCTCCTTTCCTTCAGTTTCTTGTGTCAGAACAGCCCCAATGACCTTATCTTCAGCTGCAATGTATAATCTGAATGGTACTCCTACTTATGGTGCTTTTAACACGGGAGCCAAAGACAAGTATTTTTTAATGAGATCAAATGCTTCCTGTAGCTCTGCCCCCAAGCGAATTCGGCATCATTCTTAAGCCGAAGGATAGGGGTGAAGGCATCAATCTTCCCGGCTAGGTTTGAAATAAACCTTCGTAAATAATTCACCTTGCCGAGAAACTTCTGCACTTTGACCTTACAAGTCGGAGGTCCCACATTACGAATAGACTTGATTCGGTCAGGGTCTATTTCTATACCATGTTCATGGATGACAAATCCTAAAAACTTATCAGCCGACACCCCAAAAGCACATTTACGTGGGTTCATTTTCAAACCATACTGACGCATCTTATCAAAGGCTTTGCGCAAATCAGCTAAATGAGAACTAAACTCAGCCGATTTTACTACAATATCATCAATGTAGACTTCCACAGTGTTTCCCAACAGCTCGTGAAAGATTAAATTCATAGCCCTCTGATAAGTAGCATCAGCATTTTTCAAACCAAATGTCATGACAACCCACTCAAATAAACCAATGAAGCCTGGACATATAAAGGCCGTTTTAGATGCATCTTCTTTGGCCATGAAAATCTGATTATATCCGGCATTACCATCAAGAAAGCTAATGATTCTATTTCCTGATGCATTATTGATTAATGTGTCGGCTATGGGTATGAGATACTCATCTTTAGGAGTTGCTCTATTTAAATTGCGAAAATCAATGCATACTCTAAGCTTACCTGACTCCTTCTTCTCTACCGACACAATATTGGAGACCCACTCTGCGTATCTGCAAGGCCTACTAAAATTAGCTTCTAGCAGCCGGTGGATTTCGTCCTTGATTCGTGGGAGAAGATCTGGACGAAATGTTCTAGCTCTCTACTTGAAAGGTCTAAAACCGGACTTAATGGGCAGCCGATGCTCAACGATCTCTCTGCTTAATCCTAGCATCTCAGTGTAATTCCAAGCAAAGCAATCCGAATATTCCTTCAATAGACCGATCATTTTACTTCTAGAATTGGTCTCCAGGGTCTTGTTTATAAAAGTCGGCCTTGAAGTTTTACCATCTCCTATGTCGATCTCCTCCAAAGGATCGGCCGATGTAAACCCCTGTCCTAGTATATTGAGATCTCTGAATTCCTCTATCATGTCTACCACAGAGGAATCAGACGATCTTTGTGTGATAGCGGACTCTTCGGTCTCAAGGGCTAGATCATCCGTGATACTGTTTTTATGCTGTGGTAGATGTTCGGCCTTAAAGACCGAACCGTTTTGTGAAAGACCGGACCATTCGGCCTTAGAAGCCGAACTATCCGTGACCAAGGACTCATGAATTTTATGTGGACTCATCATTTAAACTTCATTTAGGATTTAGCCGATTCTCCATCGGCTCTAGCATTACAGGGATGAAACCCTTTTTATCTATACTTATGAACTGGTAATCAGAAAAATCTACTCCTGTGAGACATGTGGCAGTCTCATAGGTCCAAAGTACAGGGGCATCGGCCACAGCGATACAGGCCGATACATCAGCATGTACTTGTTCTGCATCATCATCTACCCATTGTATTAACATTTGATGTAATGTAGAAGGTATACATTGGTTGGCATGAATCCAATCTCTACCTAGGATTAGACTATAATTTCCTTCTACATCGGCGATGAAGAATGCAGCAGCAAGGGTCTTAGTCCCGATGGTTAATTCAACGGATGTGACTCCCCTGGCTTTAATCGAACTATCAGTTCCAACACCACTGAGGGTCATGTTGGTTTTGACAAGTTCATCATCTTGTTTACCTAATTTTCTGTACAATGAATAAGGCATTAGATTTACAGTCGCCCCTCCATCTAATAACATTTTAGCAATCGGTACCCCATCAATGTGACCGCGCACGAAGAACGGCTTTAAATGATTTACCGATTCCTCTGGTTTAGTAAAGGTGGCTTCTTTAGGACCAAAATCAAACTGGGCAACAACAGGTTCATCATCACTGACAATAGTACAATCGGCAGAAAATGTAATAACATTTATATCCATACCTGGGCGCTCTGGAGAAGCATCATAGTCGACCAGGTCTTCTCCCAGTAGGTCGTCCTCCTCCATTGATGTTGGTATGTCGTCGGAGGCGTCCTGGCATGGTGCGGACGGTCCGGACTCAGGGGTCGGACGGTCCGCGCCTGGTGTTGATTGTCCAGCCTTGTTAGCCAGGCTGTCTTCCATACCTGCAGGGTGCTGCAAAAGTGTTGTTTTATTTTCTATTTTTGTGGTTGTTTGCTTTTCCTCAACGGCCTTTGGTCTCCATTTCTTTTGCGGTGGCGGGTATTGTGGATGTGTATCATTGAATATCTTTTCCGCCTCCTTTTCTTGTTTCTCTTTTGCTCTTAGGCATTGTAATTTTCGCTTTTGGGACCGTGTCAATCCCACTGGGCACCATCGAGGCATGAAGTATTTTGGATCGGCTGTCTTGATGGTAGCCGTATCTTCTTTTTTGGTTGTGTTGGCCGATTCCCCAAAAATCATCAGCCCTTCATTACCTTCCTGTACGATGACATCTGCAGTACCTATTTTGATGATATCCTTTTTGTTGTTCTTTCGGTCGTTGCAGGTATATGCCCCCTTGCCGGATTGCTCGGCCTCTCAGGCCGAGTACTCCGGCAATCTTGTTGGGCTTGTGTCTGGTGACCGGATTGACCGACGCTTAATCGGTCTTGTACTGGAGGTGCCAACTTGTTGAATACAGATGTTTGGGGTGCCCCCCAAGCGGGGTACTGTGGCATCCCAAATGGATATGGTGGCATGCCACACATTTGATTTGGTATATATGGTGGAGGTAAATATGTGTATGGATATGGCATAGGTGGATAAGGAGGTGGAGGTGTCCATGTAGGTATGTTAGGTCTTAATTGTACAGTATGACCTTTTATTTCTTCCGATTGATGGGGTGGTCTAATCGGTCTTACCTGACATTGCTCATGAATGGGCGAGCGAGGTCGCTTTGCTGGTCGGTCATTGGGGCCGGCCTTCTTTTTCACATATTTGGACAATAATTGATCAAAAGTCAGACCGGATTTGACTAGCTGACCATCTACTTTAAATGTATTTGTTTTCCACGTACCTATTTCTGGTCGTCGTGGTTTGAAGGTACGGGGTTGTTGCGGGTTCTGAGTGTAGCGGGACCGTCCGCTGGAAGTCTTCGGACCGTCTGGAGAAGTTTCGGACCGTCCGCGTTTGGGTGGCGGACCGTCTGTAATGCACAGTACGGGTTCCCGCGCCTGTCTCCCTGTCTGTGCTTGCCCCCTAGTGCTAGAGCCTATGATAGTCACCTTCAGGGTCTCCCCTCCATCGTGAGTCTTTTCTGCCGTTACTTTCCTGCAAGAAATTTTATTTCTTTCATCGGCCTCTTGTGTGTTGCCGATGATGACTTCTTTGCCTTTTTCCTTATCGGCTGTGCTGGGCCAAACTAGGACCTTTTTGCCCTCAAAATCGATCATGTTCATTGGAAAAGGCTCCGTGTCTATCTGCATTTCCTGAAATTTTAATCGTCCTTCGTTAATAGACGATTGAATCTGTCGACGGAATACATTACAATCATTAGTGGCATGAGAGAATGAGTTATGCCACTTGCAATATGCGCGACGTTTTAGTTCGCCGGTGGATGGAACAGTATGATTTATTTTAATGTTACCATTTTTGAGTAATTCCTCAAATATTTTATCACATTTACCAACATTAAATGTAAACTTAACTTCCTCTTGCCGTTTCTTTTGAACCGGCTGTAAGGAAGAACAAGTCGAAGATTTGGCCTGCTTCGGCCAAACCATTTCAGCAGCATATACTTATGTTAATTCGTCGTCCGAGCTACTTTGATCGCACTCTACTATATGGACATTGAGACGAATGGTTTTGGCAGTCTCTTTGCTTCGGCTTTCACAAGCCAAAGCTCTCTGGTGTAATTGTGCTAGCGTAAAAAATTGGATACCTTCTAATCTCTCTTTTAAATAATATCGCAGACCATTAAAGGCTAATCTTGCTAGTTGTTTTTCTGCTAAATGAATTTGGAAGCATCGGTTCCTTGTATCCCGGAATCTCCGGATGTAATCATTAACCGATTCATCTTTCGCTTGTTGCAGGGACACTAAGTCTACTAAATCTAACTCATAGTCATCGGAGAAAAAATGATCATGGAATTTTTGTTCTAAATCCCCCCATGACAAAATAGAATTAGGAGGTAAAGTGGCGTACCATGCGAACACGGTTCCTATTAAGGACAATGAAAATAAACGCACGCGAAATGCTTCTGTGTCGGCCAATTCTCCTAATTGTGCTAATAACTGGCCTATGTGTTCGCGCGTGTTTTTTCCTTGATCACCCGAAAATTTTGCAAATTCGGGTATCCTGGTTCCCTGTGGGTATGAGTGGTGATCAAATCGGCTGTCATAAGGTTTTCGATATGATTGCCCCCCATGGACCATACTTACTCCGAGCTTATCTCGGAACGCCCCAGCTATTTCCTCCCTCACTATATCAATGGCAGCCGGTGCGAGGCCACCGGCTCTCTGGTCAAACATAGGTGGGGTTGGCTGGATATTGGCATGTTGTCTTCCCCCCATTGGTTTGAGATATGTGGTGCATTGCTATTTGCCCTATATGGCTCATAGGATTGATCGTTCCTTTCCGGCCTTCTAGGCGGGGCCGAAAAGCTTTCCTGGGCTCTGGATTTTGTATTAATGGGCTGATGCATTGCATAGTGTGATGGGAAGTATTGCTGGGACGAGTGAGGATTCAGGTAACAATCCTCCTCAAATAAGTCATGCGCGGACTGTCCGGACATTGGCCCGGACCGTCCGTGATTGTATGCGGACCGTCCGTTGTTGTATGCGGACGGTCCGACTGGGTAGTTTAGATTATGTGTCATATGTTGTGGCTCGGGTGCATGTCTGGGTAACTCATTAAAAATGGGCCCGACCGTGGCTGGCCCGGACGGTCCGCGCTCACGTGCGGACGGTCCGGGCATGTGCAGATCGGCTGATTTGCGATTGCTCAGGGTATGTGTCCATCGGCATCCCATAAAGGGGTTGTGACTGGTTGTGACAACCTATAGCCGATGTATTACGCGTGTTACCCCCTAATTCAACCTCGTGCGAAGGAAAATTTGCGATATTAGATTTATCAAATGCACATACTAGTCTCTTATAATCGTTTTGCATACCCCCTATGATACTTTGCATTTGTTCACGCTGTTCATCTACATAATTTCTAAGAGATTGTAGCTCGTTTGTATTACTTACATTGGGGATATCTGGTGTGGGTCGGAGCGAAGCCGGATCCGTCGCCCGGTGTCGGATGACCTTGTTATTCCTGTCCACTTTGAAGTTGGCCAAGAACTTTGCTTTCGCCTCTTGGATCATCTGCTCCTTGTGCTCCTCGAACTGGAGCTGTTCTTCGGCCGGCAAGGTTTCCCAAGTCGGCTCTATAATGTTGCTGAGGGAGACTTCAGAGCTATCCCTTGAATTGGCCATTGGAGGCCGATTTGATGTGTCTAGATATGTTTTTCCCAGCGGAGTCGCCAAAAAGTATGTTGACACCTTTTTAGGGCGCCAATCACTCAACAAGAACCAGCGGCGGAGCTCTCTGGTAAGGCGCGGACGGTCCGCGGCATAGGGCCGGACAGTCCACGACCTGGCGCGAGGCTAGGATTTCCTGCCTGACGGCTGGACGGTCCGCGCCCTAGGGCCGGATGGTCCGCGCGTGTGCAGGGGCGACGGAAGATCGCCGGTAGCGCCTGGATCTCGCTCTCGGGAGGGACCCTGTCGCGAAGTAGAGATCCTAGGTGGTGTCTAGGCTCGGGTAGACCGACCTAGACTCCTCTAATCGACGTAGAGTCGATGAGAAGCGGAGGATTTGCGGATTGGAAGACTAAACCTAAACTAGACTAGAACTACAACTAGGATAAAATGTAAATTATATTGATTGAAGGTTCAATTGATCATCTCAAATCGGCTGTATACCTCTCTATTTATAGAGGAGGTGGGCTGGACCCTTTACAAACAGATTTCCGAACGAATCCCGCGAATCTAGCTAACAAACGTAGCACAAAACTTGGAACCCTAATCTGTTCTGCGCTTGCACGGACCGTCCGGCCCACAGGCATGGACCGTCCGTCGGCTCAAAATGGTGCTCAACACACCTGTAAGGATTACAAGCACGAAAATGCCAAAACGAGCCATCTAAGTTAGATTGAACAGAGGATTGTAAAAATATAGACACTACTACTTGCAACAGAGAAATAATAGACGGAGGCATGGACTCTAATTCAGGCCTATATAGGTATGTCCGTGGCTATAGTATTCTCTCATTCTCTGTAGGGCTCCAAATTGAGAATGACAGGGACAACAAGAAGATAATTTTATCCCCATTAAAATTTTTATGGCGAGAACGTGGAATCAATTTTAGGTAGACTTGTTCAAACGTCGGGTCGAGTTGGATTGGCCCGTGCTTTCCTGTAGGACATGTCAGGTTGGCTCAAAATTTTTGGCTTTGGGTCTGGTTTTTGGGTTGAGTCATGTTTTGGGTCAAAAATCATGGCTCGTGCTCGACTCATGAATTATTGCGTGTCAAAAATTATGGTTCATACCCAACATTGGTCAGGTCGGGTCGGATTTTTTCGGATGGATCAAGATATGTTGGTCGGATTAAATGACCCATGCTCAAGTCTAATTTTAGAAAACCGGCCACGAACTGGGTCTAGTTGCAATCCCTATTTGTCCGGAATTCAGACTGGTGTTGTCTTCACTACGAGGCAGACAAAGGCGGAAAGGCCCACGTGCAGGTTTCAAATTCTTTGATCTGCTGTGATAGTACAAGCCATCCTTTGAACTCAAAATGAATTGTTTTTTTCTTGTTAATTTACCTATGTACTTCCTTAAAAAGCCATAAAATCAATTAGATTATGAACAAAGAATTAGGGCATGTACAACCCTAACATTGCTGCACGATACTCCAAATATAAGACAGCTAAAACACAATATAATAAAGTGGGCATATCTAAAACCTGTCTCTTACTATATTTATTGCACCAATCAGAGTATTCAATAAATTAAATTGATCAATCAGCTAGTCATCTATCTCGAACATAGAGCCAATACACAGCGCGTCAAGATATAAGTCTTGAGTTTTTTACATTTACCCCTTTAGATACATTCGAATACACTGCTCAAGATATTAATTGTACATGCCCTTAGGATCGTTCTCTATTTCTATTCAATTTTAAACTAAAATTAATTAAGAGCTGAAACAAAATATGAAGAAACATTTAGATTGCGATCGATTACCACCCTTGTCTCTACCTTTCTTAATCTATGCCAAACTTTGGCATACCACATTTTAGCCATACATCATTAAACCAACATGGGATAACACATGTATTTTTGGCAGCAAAAAATATCCGTGCTAATATATCCCTTTTTTTGATCTCCCTCTAAAAACAAACCCACGTTTGTTTAGTAATGTACGTCTAAGATGTGATATGACAAAGTTTTCCATAGATTAATGGTGTGTTTAAATGTATTAGAGCTAATAGTTAGTTGGCTAAAAATTGCTAATAGAATTAGCTAGCTAATAAATACTTACTCCGTTCATAAATATATGACATCATTGACTTTTTTAAAAAACTTTGACCACTCACCTTATTTAAAAAAATAATGAGTTATCACTTATTTTTTGTGATTTGTTTTATCACTTAAGATAGTTTGTGTTTGACTTAAAATTTTATACTTATAAATAAATATTTTGAATAAGATGAGTGGTTAAAGTTTTCAAAAAAAGTCAACGATGTCATATATTTGTGAACGGAGGTAGTAGTTAGCTAGCTATTAGCTAATTTGTTAAAATAGCTAATAGTTAAACTATTAGTTTTATTGTTTGAATGTCTTCAACTAATTTTTAGTAACTAATTATTACCTCTAGTACATTTAAATATGGTCTATCAAAGGCAGAACATACGAATCCCAGCAGAGAAGTCATAACACTTTTCATTCACCATTGAATGCAAAAGGAGACATCGTTAGCTTCAAGCTAACATGACATCGATGAGAAATCTAAGCTACCAAAAGTGACTCACCAAGTGAAATATACATGACAGATACTCTGAAATATGAAGGGAAAAAACCATAATCTTTACTACTCTTAAGACCTTAGTGTAGACGTTCACAGTTTCCTGGTGCACGGTTCTGCCTATAGCGCGGATGGAAGGTCCCGTGGGTAATCGCGGATGGAAGGTCCATGGATGGAAGGTCCATGACGATCCACTCCTCGTCGCACTATCCATTCCCCCAGTAGAGGCAATTCTCTACCTCGGCGCGTAGAGCGACGTGATCCACTCCCTCACCAATCTACTCTCCATGGAATTCTCGTGTTGCGTTCTCCTCCTCGCCGCGATCCACGGCTGTGCCCACCCATCCCGGTCCACCGCAATTCACTCCTCGGCACGATCCACTCCCAGTAGAGGCAGTTCTCCTCGGCGTGCAGTGCGGCGCGATCCACTCCCCTCTCTCGCCCGCCTCTCGAGCCCCGAGATATCCGCCCCGTCCCCGCTCTCCGAGGAGGATAAGGAAGCGTCGCCGCAAGGATCCGTGCAGGTGGCGTGCGATGGAGGACAAGGGGAGCAGCGGCCCGAGCCTGGGCCCGGACAGGGAGGCCACCCCACCCTCCTCGCCGCAGCAGAGGTCGGAGTGGCCAGTGGCGTCAGTAGTGCAGCGACGGCCGGACACGGCCAACCGGCCCGGGGGGAAGCGACGCACATGCCTTTTGTCTCGCGATGACGAACTGGCGCGACAGCAGCGTGGTGGCGTTGAGGCGGCGGCGGCGTACCCAGTGCCCTGCCATGGATCCAGTCGCCGGCACGGCGGAGCATCGGGGGCCGTTGGAAGTGCGCGCTCGTGCGCCCGTCAAGATCATCCTCGCAGGCGAGCACGCCGTCATCCACGGCTCCGCAGCCATCGCCGCTGCCATCGATCTCTACACCAACTCCTCCCTCCTCCTCCGCCCCGCAGGCCCAGGTACTCCCACCAACCTTGACTTCTACTGGTTCTTCGTGTCGTCGCGGTCGCTGGTACTCTTCTCACAGCTCCTCTCCCTCGTTGCCACGCAGGAGAGGGTGGCGGCGCTGGCTCCAGCGCGGTGGAGCTGGATGCGTATGGAGTCGCTGCCGTGGCACGTGGCTGTGGTGATGGACGGGAACTCGCGGTGGGTGCGCGCGCGTAGGCTGCCGTCCACGGCCGGGCACGAGGCCGGGCGCCGCGCGCTGGAGGAGGTGGTGCGGCTCTCCCGCGCCTGGGGCGTCCGCACGCTCACCGCCTTCGCCTTCTCCCACGAGAACTGGAGCCGGCCCAAGGTACGCTTGCCGCCGCCTTCTTTGTCACCGACGATCGAGCTTGACGGCTTGTTTTGCCAATTCACAGGTGGAGGTGGAATTCTTGATGGGGCAGTTTGAGCGAGCGATCCGTGAAAGCGTAGCTGAATTTTTGAGGTATGCATTTGCGCCGTCAGTTAATAGCCTCACACCACACACATGGTCAGGGACTCGGGCCTCACCTTCTCGTGGTCGTTCTCGTGCCTCCGCAGGGCGCTAGGGGAGGAGATCAGCGCCAACCCCGAGGCTCCGGCGCCGTGCTCCCCTGACCAGCTGGCCGCCATTGCCAGGCTCTTGCAGGACTAGGAGATCCCTGAGGCCAAGATCTGGCTCTCCGTTGGTCTCTCCGCCTTCTTTTTCCTCTACGCCTCCATTTTGGGGTTGGTTGCTTCTTCCACCTAGATCAATCAATCTTGCATTGTGTGTGTGATGCCTGACTCTCGCCCATATTAACTTTTTTTCACACATGTAATTGGTTGTGTTCTTGTGCAGATGCAGGCCTAGCAAGGCAGTGGTGTCCTCGGACCTGCCCATCGGCGCAGGGCTCAGCTCATCAGCGACATTTTGTGTCTCCATGTCCCCGAGGCTAGCGACTATATCATCCCCTACGCTTCATCCTTAATTCATGCATAGTTTGTTGTATTTCGTTAGCTACTTCCATAGTCTATCAATCTGAATAGAGTGCCAGCAGTTGCTGTAAAGGCGATGAGCACCCAGGGAAACTGTGAGACGCACGGTGCAGCAGTGCCAGGAACTAAGGATGCAGGCATAGGAAAGGCAGGGCAATCCAGTGGCGATCGACAGGAGGAGAAGTTACCCAAGTGTGAGCAGGTCGACTATGGAAGTGAAGTTGAAGGCTACGCAGATGATGAGAACCCTGGCAAGAGGGCTGCTTTAGTTACTTTGGTTGGAAATGAATATTGCGGCGACGAGGATGAGAGAGTTCAAGTGCTCACCATTGTCAAGAAGGACGAGCCTGCAGATGACATTATCGACCGTATTAATCCTGGGACAGTTGCAGGGTACAGTGAAGCGAAGGGTGCTGTAGGCGCTTCTGCCGCCACTTCTGCGGTGCGACCTGCTGGCTCCCGATCGTCAAGTTTCCATGGTGTGACTAGGTGAGTGGCATGTCCCTGTAATTTGTAGCAGTTGCTAAGGGGAGACAAACAATTCAATTGATTTATCACTTTGGTATCTTAACTAAATACACACTGTCTGCTAAGCATACTGGGTCAATTTGCCAAAGTCATCAATTTGTGCAAGTATAGATGGAGTGGGAAATATGAAGCTCATCTGTGGGACAGTTCTTGCAAAGTAGAGGGACACTGAAGGAAAGGGAAACAAGGTATTCATTTTTTAACCATCTAACCAGAACTAGGAGACCTTCAATCTAAAGGAGATTTACTCTTTATGTACCGAACCATTATCTTTTGTCAATAAATAATAATTCTATGACATTGCCAGATATAGAAATATGGCCTGCATTTAGTTCTTTGCCATCTTCTCATTTATCCATCATTGATTTAGAATCTTGGGCAATATTTTCTGCAGCAGTGAGAGAACAGAACTAGGTTCTTGTCCAAATATAGAAGAGCTACAAATTTGATAGCTCTCCAGGCCACATTTCATTTACTACAAACTATGCACTTCTGAACCAATACTAAATTGTATGTAATTATGTATGCCACATCATTCTTCAGTCAGTGTCCTGTTTCTTTTGTTCTAAGTCAGTATTGAAGTTAGTGTTTTTTTTTTGCAATAAGACAGTTAGGAGGGTCTGTCCGTGGAGGCAACGTGAAGTGGAGGGCTCTCCGATTGGATACAGGTAACTACTCGTGGGGAAGTGAGGCTCTTACCCGCAAGACTCGCATCTTGGATGTGGTCTATAATGCATCAAACAATGAGCTTGTGAGGACTCAGACTCTCGCTATTATACAAGTTGATGCTGCTCCATTCAAGCAGTGGTACCTCACTCACTATGGAGTGGACATCGGTTGGAAGAAGAAGGTGCCTGTCGCTAAGAAGGATGCGACTGAGGTATATTCATTCAATTGAAGGTTTAATTGTTGCTTGCCCTTAGAATAGGTTGACTTAATAGTTCATGAATTGTTGTCAGGTGCCTGTCGCTGGAGCTCCTGTGTGAGGTGGTGCGGGACACGTCGAGCTCCTTCACCTCCCGGTATGGCCCCGTGAGGCACTCCTGTCACCTCTTGATCCACCTCCTCTTCGTCGTCCGAGCGGGCACGCACGCGTGACGTCCCCTTCACCACCGCTGGCCCTGCTCCCTTAGCTCCTATTCGATTAACCCTGCGGGCAAATCTCGACCGTCGTGTACGTCCTCTTCGTCGCGTCTGTGGGGATAGACGAGTCTCATGCCTCATTTGCGACGGCAGTATGATGCCGAAGCTTGCCCCCCAATGAATGCACCTATGAGGTTACTTCAATTGACACATAGCAGTTAAATGCTCTGCAGTTTGGTGTAGTGTTGAAGTAATGTAATGCGAACTGTATTTTGCTAGGTTTATGTCAGTGCAGTTTCTGTGGTATGGAAAAAAATTGATGGGCTAAATTGGAGATGCAATCCTTTTTTGATGAATTTACTTCATCTACTATGTTTTGTCCTGAGAGTTGCCTCCTCTAATAAGTTTCTGTCAGAACTTGGAAGCATTTTGGTATCCAGATTGAACAACTTTGCCTCTTTGGTGTATAGTCTTATGTGCTAAAATGTGCAAGGAACTGGTACTTTTACCCTTTTGTGTGTAATATAAAATGTTACCTGCATAAGTTGTGAATTAGCAATATTTTACTTTAGACTAATCAAAATAAGATTCAACATTATGATGTACATCAAAATATTTTCGCTGAATTGCTGCCTTTAATTCCCTTATCAAATTGTCAATCCAGGTTTTCTCACTTGAGGATGGCCCATGTGGTAACATCTGGGGAGCCATTGGAGTACCAGTGAGCATACTACCTGAGGACGCAAACCTACCTATTTCAGTAGATTGGTTAGAGTAAGTTTCAGAAATCATCTCTCCTATTGTTTTCTTCTAGGTTACAGTATTATAAGCTGTACCAAATAGGCCCTAAGCCCATCTAGGTCTAAGTTAAAAAAATTCAACTTTGATAACCAACAACTAAAATTTTATGTATGTTGACAACACAAGTAGATTCATTATGTAAAATTATTTTTACAACTTATAGCTTTTTTCATTTGATATAAATATTACATGTCATTTTTTGTTAGAAGTTTGACTTAGGACAAATCCCATATTCGTGATCGTAGTATGAATGTTTTGTGCTACTGAAGACACCATGTTTAATTTACTTCGTATAAGGAATTTGATTTTGATATATGCAGCTTAAATATAGTTGCTTTGCTTTACCTACATAATGCTCAAATTATATGTGTTTTTCTATTGTAAACTGATTTAGCCATGTAGCCTCTCCCAAATAGCTTCGACACTAAAAGGTTGGGGAACAAATAGTACATATATTTTCTGTTTGTATCTGTGTTCTAATTCATTTAGAGTTCAAATCTGTTCATATCCAAATGCTCAAATTCGATATATATGATGTCGATATCTATTCATATCTTGTCTGACACAACTGACAGTATTCAAATCTAAATTCAAGAATTTGATAACCATGTATGATAGCACCTTATTCCTAAGACCTTGAACAGCGAAAAGGTTTTGTAAGGAAAATGGTTAGTTTCACTGAAAGCAACAGAGTGCAAACATTGGGTTTCCTTAGGAAAACATTAGTTTCAGTGAAACCAACAGAGTGAAAGGATTGGTTCCCTTAGCTAAGAAATTGGTTCGTTTAGAGTGTACTTAGCTGTTTACTCATCTCTCTCTCTCTCTCTCTCTCTTAGTGAAACCAACATAGTGAAAGGATTGGGTTCCCTTAGCTAAGAAATTGGATCGTTTAGAGTGTAGTTAGTTGTTTACTCATCTCTCTCTCTCTCGTTTATTTCTTTTGCCCATTTAGCTTTCGTTTTCTTTCTTAGCCACAACCAAATATGTTCTTTTGCAGGTGGGTAATTGAGCCACCTTTGGAAATCGTTGTCCCCGCAAAGCGCACTCCATGGCCTGAAACCACCACCGAGCTTCCATCCGAGTTATTGGATGACAAGCAAAAGCTAGAGGATAGGCACTTGTCAAGAGGCAACAAATCGTCTCGGCCCCGAGGCACCACGAAACGGAAGGGCGACCCTCAAGGGCAAGATAACTGATGGAGAACACACTGGCATTGTAATGTATATCTCTTGCACCCTGCAAGAACACGGTAGGAAGCATATCGGGTTACTCTAGCGTGGTGGTGTTTTTTTCTGATGTTTTTGCTCTTGTGGCGATGGTCCACGCTTGGGTGTGTTATTTGTAGAGTGCACATTTCTAAAGTAGTTGTACCTGTTGTGTTGTAATGTAACTGCATTGGGAACTAAAAAAATGGGGGCTGGATTCTGGAAGCCTATCTATACTTGGTGAATTGTGTGATATTTATGAAGAATGTCAAAGTGGAGAGGATGAAAATGGGTTGCTTCTAGAGTGTGGCTCTACTTGGCGCAAGGTGAATGTGCAACAGATTTTGGATGAATCAACAATGAACCTTGTGAAAATGCGCTATAAGGAGGTCGAACGTCTCTCAGAATCTCGAAAGTTTGTCTTCTTTCCCTGTTCTATAATCGTCTTGTTTTCTATTGATTTATGATAATTTTGATATTTAGGATTCCTAATTTTTCTATTTTATGATATTGTAGTTTTTCTTCTCAATTGCTTATATACATTCTTAACTTTTCTTGTTGTAGACCAATCATGTTGGACCTTATCAATCCAGCTGTCAAGAGTCAGGCCAAGTCAATAGATGTTGCAGCTGTAGATCTTCCCTTTCAACTATGCCTCATGTTTCTTGTTCTATAATCCTCCAGGGACCCTTTACACTAGATAACACACTGTTGCTGTTTAATTTTGTATATTTATTTGGTGTTGTTGTTGTTTAGGTAGGAAGCATGTGTACCTTTTACACTAGATATCCTCCAGCGCCATACTGAATGATCGGGCACTTTTAGTCTTTCAACATTTGTTTTTTTCCTGTGTTGAGCATAAAGTGTAGTCTTGCAACTTATGCATCCATTCCTCTTTCCAGGGCGCAATGCTTTTGACAGGCTACCAAGCACATGTAATTTTTACTCCTAAATTTTGTAATATTTGTCATCAAATACCGCTGCAGGCATTCTATTATATTTTGAAAGTTCATGGATTTAGATATGTATGAATCCATGCCTGCAACAAGGCATCCATACTAGAATCTGTAATGATGCATGACTTTGCCATCACGGAGAATTACTCTATTTTTATGGACCTCCCTTTGTTGTTCCGACCAAAGGTGTGTGATATTGATGCACAAAAACCTTCTTTGCATTTTCTTTCTGGCTACTTATTTGCATCTATCTGATGGATGTAGAGCAAAATCAAAAGTGGATTCTGAATTGAAGGTATATATTCTCCTGATTGCTGCATGTTGTTGCATAATCCATGCTTTCAACTTTGTGTAAACGTGATATGCAAACATCTCATATTCCATAGTTGAGAATAGGGGACTTACGAATCGCCATTCAGTTAAAACCATGGGGAACTTAAGTTTGAATCCCCAAGCCGTCAAGAGGTATGTGCCCGTTGACAGGTACTTTAGAATTGCCTAGCAGTTTCCATACTTGAGAATACCCAATTCGTTACTCTTCCTTTAGATTAGAAGAGAACTCACCTATTAGTTTAGTCCATCAAGTGCAAGTCTGTATCCGTGCAAGCAAGTATGATTTCGAGCATATCCCGTCTGTTGAAGCCCGTGATAAGATTAACCTTTTAGTTTCTCTTTTATATGTTTGATTGCATTGTATATGTAGGTGTGGAAATTATTGTGCACTAACATTTTATTGAATAATTTGTATGTCGTTGCAACTTGCAATGCATGGGCATTGTACTAGCGAAGTTCATCTGATATTTGCTTTTTAGGAAGAAACTTACATGCTTTAAGTATGTGGCGCCTAATGGAAAAGATGTTGGTTCTCTTAAATTTTTAGAATAACTTTGCCATTGGTTCATACCAAATCCGTCTATTTTATGATGCGTATATTGTCTACTTTGGATTACGAAATGTTTTTCATTTCAATATAATATATATTTGAACATAAGTTATCGTGATATTATATGTTACCGTTGCAACGCACGGGCACTCACCTAGTACTAAATTAAGATATTAGAAAAAAAGTGGATCAACTCGAGAAGCAGCCTACCTTCATGAGGAAACGACCAATAGTTTCACAAGTTTTGATGCCTTTGACACAACGAATAATTCCATAAGTTTTAATGCTTCCTTTTGTGGATTAACCGAGGAATTAATAGTTCACTTGAATTTGGGTTCAATCGTTCAAAAGACATCAATTAATAAAGAACAAGACAAATGAGATATAGTCATCTATAAATTTCGGGACTAGTAAAGTCCCCGTACATTGCTACGGTTTCTATTTATACTTTGGGTATAGAGTATAAAACACAAAACATGTGTGATATAGATATTCATATTATTCGTTTTGGTTGACTAGATGGAACAAGTTATTTTTCTGTTTGGTTAGGTGGCTGAGAGTGGATGGAAGGAGTGTACTTGACTATTTATATTCGTATTATTTATAGGTATGTGTCCGTGCGTTGTGACAGAAGTAAAAAAATTATATGAAACATAGATACGAAACGACAAACATCACTATGATATATAAAATTAGTGTGACAAACATTATCAATATTGCACAAATTATTTTTAAAGAGTCAATATAGAAATTTTAATGACAGACAAATGAAGTCGTTGTTAAAAAGCTTAGCAACTGTCACATTTGTTCAAGTGATCCAGGAGTATAGAAACGAAGGCATTCTGATCACAGAAACTTAGTCATACTTCTTGGTTTCTGTAGTCATGAAGATGAAAAATTACTTAATTTGCGGTACTTACCTAACAAAAGCTTACATGCTTACATTCTGTATTAAATAAGCTAGGCCATCGGATTCACGATAAACTGCTGCACAAGATTTTTTTATTTGCAAAACTAAAAAACATGTAGATAAACCAATGTACAATAGATACACTAATACTATCATTTTCACTTTTCAAAGTGGAAATAATGTTAAAGGACCATAGGGCCAGCATGGATATGAAGCAATCTGGTCTTGACTGAAGCTAAATCCATTGTATATTGGTCTTGACTTAAGCTGAATCTATTGTATCTGTTCAATAACAGGCTATATTTATCTTGAATAAACATGTCACATTTGATCACTATATTTATCTTGAATAATCAGGATGTGATTAAGCTCCAATACCAGCAACAACGACCACATTTTAGTCTCTCTTTAAACTGGGTAGAATCGACCAACATAAATGAACAAAGTGCATATGCCAATTGGCCTACTTATGTACAACAATGGCAATGTTGAGTGCCCTATCCAGTAGCTCTGCCACTCACACCAGGATCCGTCAGTTTTTGAAGAGTGATCAGCTGCAAGATTCCAACAGGCAGGATGAGAAGAAAAACATGGGGAACAAATAATTTTCTGGCAAGTGCATTCATTTAGAAATGGTCAATGATTAGGTATATAGTTCAAACATCTAGATTGTTGGTAACAAAGTAGCCGAGTAATGAAAGGAGCAAAAATATTTATAAGCATTGTGTATAGTTTGAAACACTTGTACAACATAGCTAATAAGGGAACCGAGTAATGAACATTTTCTTTTAATAGATTGAGATTGCTGGTAATTGAAGGCATGCTCACCACACCTATGCTCCTTTTGTGGCACCAAGTAGCACAGAAATTGCAGCAAGCGAAGCCTGTTCATGGCACCAAAAAAACTAGGGGCAAGTTAGCACCTTTTTGTGCATTAATTTGCAAGAGAAGGCACAAATTTACAGTACAAAATTTTTACACAGATGTAGATATAAATATGAAAGCCTAAGAAACATGATGAGTATTTAACTGACATGATCACTACTCTTCTTTTAATTCACGGTGATCCCTATTATTATATATAGACTAAGATAGCATTACCCATATTTTTTGGATTACATGTGAGTGTTAGTCTTGTTTCGGTACCTTTTGTTTGAAACAAACAATTGAGTTTTGACAGACTTACCATGAGTCTAGTTTGTCAAGACCTCCTTGTAGACGATGTTCTTGGTGCATGTCCCACAACCTACGGTGGGGTTCTTTCTTACACCCTTCCTCGACCTCTTCTTCCCATCGACGACTGGGATGACAAGGATCTTTATGTTTGATCGAGCTGTCGCTCTAGATAAAGCAACATATAGTTGGCCATGAGGGAACACTGGTTCGAGAAAGTACACGCCAACATTGGGAATAGTCTGCCCCTGTGCTTTGTTAATCGTCATTGCAAAACTAAGTCATACATGAAACTGCTTTCTTTTGAACTGGAAAGGGAAACATCTCTTCATCAGAGGGATACAGAGGTATACGCGGCAGGTAAATCCGTTTTCCAGCGTGTTGACCTAGTACAATTTCTGTGTCAATGCTATTTCTTTGGAAGCCATGAACGACAAGCCTGGTGCCATTGCAAAGTCCATTCGCAAGGTCTATATTCCGAAGCAATATAAAAGGACATCCAATCTTGAGCAAACATGTGGTGGTAGCCCATTAGGCGTTAGTGTGTTTAGAAACTCAAGTGGGTAGTAGTTATGGGGATCATCCATGGTGCTATTGAAACTATGGTATATAATATGCTCCCGTTGAAAACGATCAATCATATTAACATTTATCATATCCACCCAATTGTTCCGCGTTGACAGTATCGCCCTTGAAGTGATGTAGGTCGAATTAGATATATTTTCGTTAAGATTTGGGAAACGAAGTCTATTAGGTTGTCAAGATCGTTGTCACTCCCAGTATAAGGCACACATACATCGTTAGGAAGACGGATGCAACCGTCACTATTTGTGTCCTCAGTTCCACCGCCTACGCGCAACAAATACTCCGCAAACCAAGGGTCATTTTTTGCCCTCATATTGCTAACAAGGTTTAAGTGGGACATGGACTCCCATAGGTAAGACATCCGTAGCGAAGAAGCGACCACTTGAGCCCTTGACCCTTTACGAACAATAGGCAAGACCTGTATAAAATTCCCACCGGAGACAATGATTTTACCACCAAATGGTAGTACAGGCTGACCCATTATATAGCGCATGCTATTGTCCAGTGCCTCCACGACTTGTCTCTTAGTCATAGAAGCCTCGTCCCAGATAATGAGAGATGCTTTCCATAGCAACTCTATGGTTCCACTCTGCTTTGTGAAGCTACATACAGCTCCATCGTCAATAGTGAGAGGTATCTTGAAGCGGTGAATGGGCGATTCTTCCTCTAGGAATTATGGAAGCCGCAACACCAGATGTAGTTATTGCCAATGCAATCTTGCCCTGGCTACACAGCATCACGAGCAGCACTCTATATAGATAAGTCTTTCTGGTGCCACCAGGTCCATCCATAAGAACAATCCGCCCTGATCAGTGTCAACGACAGACAAAATCTTATCATAGGTGGCCCTTTATTCCTCGTTAAGAGAGTCTTTGAGAGCCACATCTCCCGCTGCCGGTTTGATACTTTCCTCCTCATAAACCTCCCTAGCAGTACCAATAGCATCGTCATACGCATCGATGATAGGAGGAAGAGGGAATGTCTTTATGTCCTTTCCCATTGACTGCAGCATGTTCCCAATGTCAATCAATATCATCTGCTCAACATGAGTTTTGCTCTGACTCCTGCGTTGATAGTCCTCTTACATAGCATCTATGTGTTTCTGCTAGAGTACCGGCACATCGCTTGGGTCACAGTACACCAGTATTGTAGCAAAAAGTCGTTGTAGCGCCGATGGCATCTGGAAAAGAGCACGTTTAGTGAGACACTCATCCAGTGTGTTTTCTGACTCAAGCAGCCCCCTTCTCTCTGGTGCCTCACAAAAAGTCGGTAGCGTGACACCATCTACTGTCCTTAGATCCACATAGGAGGTGGCGCAAGTCACGTGGTTTAGGAGAACACGGAGATAGTAGCGCTCCCCCTTGACCGGATGAGCAGAGACTATTCTACTGACTTGTCCACCTGTATCATGTTTCCTCTGTTGCCATACTTTGCCCTTACCACTCTGCCAAGTGTACCACTTAGGGAAGTCACGATATAGGATGCCTCGAGCCTCCTCATGTAGCCTATTCGCCTTAAAATATGCTGTGAGCATTGACCTATCAGCACCTGGACGGTTGACGACTCGCTCAACCATTTGCCGCTCGTGAAATGCCAGCATGTGCATGTTTGGAAGATGGAGTTACAATTGCATCACAGATGGAGAGTTCTAACTAAGCTCAAAGCCATATATCCTCCATAACGCTTCTAGAGGAGTCACCCACCTTGCATCTCTATACTGCTTAATCTCATTTACATCATCATTTGCCTTGCTCGTATCTCTCAAAACAATAGACACACGATCATGGCCTTTGTATATGTACTTGAATAGGTATTTAACAGCCTTGATGCTCCCGCACGCCTCAACATTGATGTGGTAGTTGAAGAGACGAAGGAGGTAAGGGTTGTAAGGGACAACCCATCTATTGTCCAATTCGCACCCTCGAACCTTTTACTTACGTCCATCATCACGACATCTGTAAATCGGGTATGAGTCCTTCCCTTGCAAGGTTGTGTCACTGAAAGGCCAAGGGTAATGATTCTTGCACGATGCATGGCCCTTAGTGCATAGGTAGTTAGGGTTTAGCGACCCACATGGGTCATGCATCATATGCTTGATAACCATCTTTCATAGTTCAAGGTACGTGTTGTGTGGGATCTCGACAGAGATCAAAAGGTCATACTTCTCAGGGCACGTGAGCTTGTACTTCCACTTCATGATGAGTAGAAAATGGGCATGTGGCAAACCCCGCTTCCGAAACTCCACGACATAGACGTACGCTTAGACCTTACCGAGAATATCATGTTTAGTCAGCCTATGCTTTAACTCCTGTAGCTTTGCATGAAAGACACACACTACAAGATCAGGACGATCTTGCGGTGTCTGCCCAGGGAGAAGCTCCCTCCTTATTTCATCCTAGTTGGGGTTACATGTCATGGTAAGAAAGATGTCTGGCTTACCAAACTTCCGCACCAGAGCCATAGCATCCATATACCGACGTTTCATGTCAAGAGGACTGCCAATAAACGATGTTGACAACAAAGTTCGCTTCCCAACCTCTTTTGCTCTAATATCTCCATCTAACATGCTATCCACCAAGCCCTGGTATAGGTCTGCCCTTAACCGATCCTGATTCTTACATATGAAATCTAAACAAGAGCTCTCAATCTTGATGTACATGTCAACAGCGAACTGCTGGAAAAGCCACTTTCCATGAAGTATTGGATTGAATACCCCGGGACGAATATGGAATTTGTAGCAGTAGTAGTCACGTATGGACACACATAAATGGCTACGAGATTCTGCATACGCAAGGATTGAAAAGTGAGTGATGTCGAAAGCATAGTTAATAATGTGCAAAAATCTCAAATAAGAAAGAAACAACTAACCCGCATCTTCATCATTTGCATTACTTGCCCTATGTGTCGCACGATATGCATCCACTTCATCCATGGATACACCAACCTTTGGGATATTTGCATGCCATCCAAGTTCACCTCTAGGGAAGAACAATGAATACGACAGTGCATCATTGCATCCGTGGTATGAGCGGATGTTGTGGCTTGACCTATCCTTCCCATGTAGCATAACACTCTTGCTGAACTGGCCTCGCCGTTCACTCCCCTCAATTCAAACAGAGGCCACCTTCCCACACTTACGGTAATGATGCTCGAGACTGGGATCATCATCGTAAAAGTAAAGCTCTAGATGTTTATGCTCCGACCCACCTTCCTTACCGAATGACTTGATATTATGGTACATCATGCCTTGTGCTTGGAATGTGTATATACCAGAATCTCTCACATTAGTTGTCATACTATCGAGGCAACAGTATAGGGAAGTGAAAGAGAAGTGGCCATTAAGAAACCTAATGTTATCATGGAAGTGCTTAGCATCAGAGTCCTGCACTATCCCACAACCTCCTAAGCTGGGGAGGGGTATCCAGTGGTGCTAGCTTAACCTTCCCACCATGATAGCAAAACCCAGGTGGCTCGTACTCAAACTTCTTCGCAGTGCAATAACCGCAATCAGGAATAGGCTTCAGCATATGTGTTTCTTGAGGGAGGTTATTGTACACCTTGTCGTACGGGTCAGGTGCATAAGTGCCAATAGATTCATCTTGAGTATCATTGATCTCGAAGTCCTCGTCAGTCTCCTCATCTGATATTTTTTTGGAAAACAACTACTAAGAAATGTGTATTTATATAAGCCTTGGTATCATAATAAAAATTGACATAACTACATTGGCTAGCGAATATGTATCCCATGTTGTCATCATCATCTTCTCTGAATGTGACAGCCTCATCATCATCATCATCATCTGGATCATGAAAATACGAGCCACGTAAAAGACAAAGGCATTCAGGGTGGGGAAAATAGGTAATCTAAATAAAGATTTTTAACAATTACCATTGGAAATGACCCTTGGCTTCACTTTTGTAAGCTCCACCCCACTTCCTTGTTCGGTTATGCCTGCACTCCCATTTGGTGGCAAGGTAGCACCTTGGCATGGGACCTTACATTGTGCTGATGGAAACACATGTTTAGCCTGACTACATGCTATCGCCATCGTGCAAGATCCATTTAAGATTGGATAGTAATCACCATTGTTGTTGATCTCAGCGTCACCAATAGTATCCCCATTTAGAGTAGCCACATTCCTTGCAATGGATGCTTCAAATTGCTGGCTTCGATGGGCTAAGATAGCTTGTCTTTCCCCATGCGGCACATGATGTTTACGTCTTATTGGTTCAGTAGACATATCGATTGAACCGACATCCCTGGTCTATGTTGAAGCTGGCAGGAAAGGTGTCCTTATGAATTTAGGGATAACCCAGTCACAGGCGGTAACTAAGGATCCATCAGGTGCCGTTGCATTTGCTGTAGGGTGTACAACCTCAGGGTATATGTTGGGTCCTCCATTGCAATGGGCGCATGATTCAAATTATCAGCCTATAGTGCTATTTATTTTCTCATGTACTCTATCTTTGCCTCTTTCCGCCTTGGTGGTCTGATTATACAACCTAAGGTGTTCAAGCCTAGACTCTCTCACGCCGGTTCCCCAATTACAACCAACAGATTCATGCACACTGCCTGGAATAAGGCATGTCTTGGTTCAATCGCTTGAAATCTGTTGTTTTTGCCTATTTTTAGTAAAGTGAACAGTCATGTACCTGGTGTCAGAAGGTCACTCGTTGCGACATAGTTGTTTGCCTGGAAACTCTCATTCCTATGTAGCCAGTCGCTATCATCATCTGGATCCATGTTTACTTTTTTGTCGTCATCTAAATATGAATACAATTACTTGTCAATTGTAGTGTAGGTTTATGCATATACATATTAATTTAAATTTGACGGTTTCATCACCTCCTAACACATTGGACATCACATTTTGTCCCTTATTTCGTTGACGCATTTCACGACGCTTCTTATTGAACTCGTTCCTTTGTTCAACCAACATTCTTGCACGCCTTTCTCTATCCCCTTTGCCTTTTTGGTTCGATAGAATTGCCACCCGATGAAGTGTTTTTAACAGGAACTGTCATAATGCATACTAATTAGCAACATGATCTATTGAAAACTGTTGGTAAAATGTTCGTCTACCTGAACCAAGATGCACATCTCCTCTTATTTCAATGTTAACCGCCTCACATGTCTGCTTCGTATTTATGTCTTCTTCATTTAATTATCCATATAGAAAAGGCTATATGTCAACTTTGAAATGAAGGGACATGTAGGTATAACAATTACAAAATTTAAATGTTCATCACCTCTAGATGATTTAGGCTTTGTGGTAGTCCTTTATTTCATTGACGTGCCTCACGACGCTTCCTATTGTTCTCATTCTTTTGTTCAACGAACATCGTGGCATATATTTCATTAACCCTTTGCCTCTTACGTTCATTAGCATCGACTATTGGTCTAGGCGAGTTTGGTCCAGTTTGATCACCTACAATGTAACTTTGAGTATTAGTGTTCCCCTACTTATTATGTTTCAATCATTGAGTGGTTCGTGTACTAACTTTTACCTCTATTATTGTTGTTTCAGATGTCTATGAATGGTGTCGACGAGCATTATGCCCCATTAGATTAGTTTCTGTTGGTTTCTCCGTTTTCACTAAAGACAATCTGCTAGGGACAATGGACTGGTTTAGTTAGTTTCACACACAATCCTTTGCCTAATGTCACCAAGTATCAGTTTGCACACATTTTTTCGAGACACCTATATGTTGTTGTCACACAGTTTTACACGATTTATACAATTTTCAAGCACACCAAGGTTCACCGAATGTTGTAACATAACAAACAGGTTCATAGTCATCCAAAATATCAGTGTCTGATGTGTTCTTTTTTGTCTTTACAATTTACAGTTGAGAAGAAAAATCTGCATTCTCTTTTATTACAATGCTTGTTCAAATCATTTTCGTGTTCAAGTGTAGATTCTAATGATGCATTGGCATGTGGTTTGTTTAATTACTCGTTCTGTATTCCGAACCATAGCACTCGCTTTTTGTATGGAATGGTTTTGTTCGTCTCCATATTTGGTAACAATTTTTCAGTTGCATTCGAATGTATGGACAAGGTATGATAACAACAATACATAAGTATGAAGAGCAAAGCTATGATTTTTATTTCATATAATAATTGGGAAAATACAAACCATTGTGACTGTTGATTTGATACTTAATTATCAAATCCCCACTATAACAAGCTAAGACACGTTTGAACTCAGTATCACAATTGCCAAATAAGCCTGTCTCCTCTAGATATTTGTTGATTAAATAAGTCTTCGGATTTTGGATCAAGGAACGCCGAATTGCTGCAATTTAGTAACTGATATGTAAGAACTTGAATACTTAATACTTATAAATTTTAACTTATTGCAAGAACCACTCACTCTGCAGCTATGTGTACTGTGATGATCTAGATCGAAATGAACAGTGCTATGGGTCCGAGGTTTGCAAGCATCCTATTGTTATATAATTATAGTATAGAATTTATAATTATTAATAATCATGAAAATTGAGTACATGTAACAAGATTTTAGGTACAGGAGAAATTATTGTGTAGCTTGTTACGACGTAGCATAGTTTCGATAATTATGCTCTTGTTTTCTATAGCTAAGACCACAGTAAAGCATTTCTTTGCAATAGGTCAGGCCATATCCACACGACGATTATATCCCACCTATAAATAAAGGTTTTATTGTTTAAATAAAACCTACCAAATGTTCAATGTTTTAAAAAATGTAGATATGAATCGGTGACATGGAATCCATTAATATGGCCTCTCTGTACGACCTTCCACCGATGTGCTCTAATGGCGCCAAATGAATAACTATTCTAATTACATCTGAGCCATTCACCTCATTAGTTAAATTTGAATAATTTATAGGGGTTAAGTCAGTATAAGTATATTGAATATGGAAAGATGGGTCGTTACCTACAAACATCTTATGAGGTTGTTGGACGACCTCATGAAATGGCATAAGATGTTTTGGATATGGAGGGAACTGAATTGGCTTGTTGAATGGCTCCACAACAGTATGTGTTGCCAATGTCAATTCCAGCCTATGTACAAAATTCTGAAATTGCCATGCCCCCCAGTTTACATAGAACGCCACTCCATACAATGTATATGCAAATCCTTGTTGGAGTAAGGCGTCAAATCATTGGACATTATCATGGTATGAAATTGCTTCAATTTTTGATCCCTAGACATTTCAAAATGCAGGTCGCATGAGTAATAGAATTACATGACTATTTTGACTTTATTTTAATGTTTGATGAAGCGACTCACAGTGATGTCTTGTAGAATAAAATGTTGGCTATCATAGCGTCTAGGAACTTAATGACTATTCTCGCAAAGACACTTTTTTACTTTTGGTAAGCCTATGGCTTCAACATCATTAAATAACACGAAACTACATGAACACAAACTTTAGATTAGGTGGCCCACGCAAACACGAACTGGGATGAAGGAAAGGAAAGGTTATTGTGTTTCACCTATCACACTGAAAAGCTAGCATTTTAAGAACTGAATTTAAGGCAACAAATTACTATACCTGTAATAGAGCAAGTACATAAAGAGCGACGCCCAGACAATGTTTATCTTACAATTTTACTGGCTGCACTTTCATTATAATAATAATTTTGGATGGATAGTGTGGACTATAATAGAGCAAGTGTATTTCTGAATGAAATACCACAATTTCTAAAACAATTCAGCAAATAATTTTCTGATACAAATTCTGAAACTACTATACGATATAATAATTTTCGCACTTGTACATCGTTAAACATAGATAACACACTATGAACTAATACATAAACATAGATAAAATTTTAAGTTAGCAACAAATCAAAAAATGTATCAGCAGGAACTGGTAGAACACAAGAAAATTGTATATCCAAGTTGGGAAGAGAATTGGATAGAGGCAAATAATAAGTTGACTAAAGCTGTGAAATACATAATTTAAGAAGTACTAACAACCAATAGAAAATGGACCAATCTCATGAGATAGAGAAGCACAAAAAACTGGTACACTGATAATGGATATGTACCTCACTATGTAGATCAATATTCTTGTCATGGAGTTCACTCAACTTTTCTCCATGACCCAAAGTCTAAAAATACAAGAGGCAAAGACGCACACCGTAATTAGCAGCCAAGGAGAGACCAGCCATGTGGAGTAAGATGATTTATTGTGCATCCATGTGGAGCAAGATGATTATTGTGTGGTGCAATATCTCCCCGAGAACAAAAATGAAAATATGAGTAGCTGTTCATCACAGTTACCTTCGATTTTGCTGTTCAAGGTACTGTTCTGTCAAGATCACGTGGGCCTTCTTTCTGCCAGAACCTATAAATGGATTTAAGTTTTGCAAACAAGTTAGACATACAAATTCGTAAATAATTACACAACTGACTATTTCTAATTAGTAGGCATGAAGATCATGAAAAGCAAATCTGAAACATTCAAGACTAAAGTTGCTAACTACGCAGAGCATGTCGGTTGAACAACAGAATGGTCCTTGCAGTTTGGGATGGAGATCCAAATTAATGGTCTGTTAAGTAGATATTCTTCAGCAGTACCAAAACTATAGTATCAAGTGACAAAAGGCTTTATAGACCAAAACATCATTACCAAACTACGGGGCTAACTGGTTGTACAGACCAAAGCAGAAGTAACCAAAGAATGAGACAGAAACATTTTTTGCAATTCCATCATGAGAAGCTAACCAGTTTGTACATAATATATAATGTTCAGCCAGCAAAATACATACAAACAAACATGCATCATGAGAAGGGTATGCCTGGTGCAACTTCCCACCCAAGTTCTGAATTAAAAAACAAAACAACAACGAAACAACAATGAAACTTAAATCCTAGTCAGTAACCAGAGAAATGTATTCATCCAACAGATATGGCGATCTGTGCTAAGTGGGCGCAGGGCGATGCCGATCTTATGAGTATGCGTGGTTAGTGACTCAGATTTTCACATCTATATCAATTGCTTGCCCACAAATGATCAGTCAGGCTCAGGTAAACCAGATTGTGTAACCATTACTGTAACACTGCAACATTTTCTAAATAGTACTTCTATAAATCACAAACCGAAGGTATAGATACAAAAGTCTAGAAAATTATAAAAAAAACCTTCATAAAGCTATATACATACACAATAATTAAACACTGGCTTCATCGCAGTACCAAAAGAGTAGTACCAAGTGAACAAAATAGCAGTAATTTGCTGACTGGTGGTAACTACGAGATTGTGATTGCAACACAAATAAACACTGCTATATTTTTGCATGTGTCCTAAGATTGCAACCAGATTTGTACAAATAAACACTATGCCCCAAATGAACCAGACAAATGTACTCTGAAACAAACTACAAGAAACAACTGAAACAAGCACATCTGGTGACTCCCTGGATGCACCATTTCACATTAACAGAAGCAGAATTATCACTCAAACCACAAACCATGCACACACACGACAGATGAAATTGACTGGAGGCTCACCAGATGAATTGGACGACGCCCACATAGCAATTGTCCGCCGTGGAGATTGAGATGAGGATGCGAGGAGGATGAAAGCGGGTTGACGTCTTTTTAAGAACGATGGGTGCAGATGGTGTTCGGGGCCTTCCTCTTCCGAAGGTCCTCAAAAACTTAACTAACATGTTTTTTAGTATATCAGACCGTTACATGAGGCTTCGGCTTTGAGATGAAGGTGTGCATGGTATGAAGGTGTGGTCTGAAGGAGGGACAAACTAGCTTCGAAGCTGTGGCTGAAGGAGCTTCGGCTTAGCACAATGACGATGGTGAAAGGAGAAACCGACCTAAAGGAGAAAAGGCTGCTTAGTCCTCGACAACTTACTTTATGGTCAATGGTAAATATGAGGGACATAAATGTAATTTTCTCCAGGCTGCGTCCTGTGCCTATAAATAGATGAACAGTAACACCATACTGTTCACGCTGACTTGTAATCACACTCGCGTCACTCTCGCTTTTTCACCTTCCGTCAAGCCGAAGGTACAAATGTAATATAAATGTTTTTAATGTTTATCCATGTTTATAAAATAAGAATATAAATAGTCCAATAATTTGAAATGATTTTTCATATTCTCTCTGAGTTTCATGTCTCTGCTTACATCCTTGCTTACTGAAATGATGAAGGTATGCCCTTTATGACCTTCGCCTGAAGATCATTATATCCCAAGGGAGATAATGCTTTGAAGGACGAAGGTCTCTAATCGTTAACAATTGTGTTGCTTTGTTCTTGGTGTATAGCATCCGAGAGCAAGGACCAACATTGGCGCCTACCTCCAGTGAACTCTTTCGACCACCTTCGGTAAGCATCGACCTTCGTCATGCCGCCGAAGAAGATAGCAGCGCTAGGGGCTGCACTGCAGCCACTGGACATTAATCAGGAGA
The DNA here is from genome assembly GCA_029449295.1 of Zea luxurians. Taxonomy (NCBI): domain Eukaryota; kingdom Viridiplantae; phylum Streptophyta; class Magnoliopsida; order Poales; family Poaceae; genus Zea; species Zea luxurians. The sequence goes on along the minus strand of JAOPSE010000027.1, from coordinate 15,911,986 downwards.
CGCTACGCGAAGCTACGAGCCAAAGAGGAAGGCTACCAGCCCAACACCTCAGGAGGAGGAACTGGACCAAGAAATCAGGGATCTCGAAACTATCCATCAACAGGTTCAAAAGAAGAGAGAGAAGATGCTTCGGCTCACTGATCTCTAGAGGAAGATTGATGAGGCCGCTGAAGAAATGCGTCACCTCACCCAGGATGACCATGACCAAAGGCCCCAGCATAGGGAGCTTCGTCAAGAGAATTTATACCATGATGATGAATGGTGTGGTGATTTTCATCATGGCAATTTTGCTTTCGATGATGCTTCTCCTTCGGCAGCAGAATTGCAGGCTACCCCATGGCCCCCATCATACAAGCCACCCTAGCTTCCTATGTATGATGGGCACTCAGACCTGAAGCAGTTCCTGATGAGCTACAAAGCAACCATATCTTCATATGGGGGCAATACTACAGTCATGGCGAAATCCTTTGTCATGGCAGTCAAAAGCGTAGCACAAACTTGGTACTCTTCTCTCCGGCCAGGGACAACCACATCATGGTAGAAGCTCAAGGATATGCTAATCACTAGCTTCCAAGGCTTTTAGACGAAGCCAGTCACTGCTTAGGCTTTGTTTCAGTGCACGCAAGACCATGAGGAGTACCTTCAGGCGTATGTCCGAAGGTTCCTGCGTCTGAGAGCACAAGCGCCTACAGTGCCCAATGAAATCGTCATTGAGGCCATGATCAAGGGGCTTCAGCTAGGACCTACAGCTCAATATTTTGCTAATAAGCCCCCTCAAACCCTAGAGAAGCTCCTTCAGAAGATGGATGAGTACATCCGGGCCGATAATGATTTCCGCCAAAGAAGGGAGGAAGCATACAGGTTTTCTGAGATGGCCAGGGGCTTCGGAGGAAAATTTCACCCCAGGCACGTCAGGTCAATCTATAATGCCAGCCCAAGTGATGATAGGGGAAGCCAACCCCAAAGGCAACAACACAGCTCCCAATCATCAGGGCCACAACAGAGTTCCTTGAGGCCACCAGCTCCAAGAGGCAGAGGGGGCAGAAGCTTCGGAGGAAGATACGGAGACCAGCCTAGGAGACTGTTTTGTTTGTTCTGTGGTGAAGACAAAGGTCACACCACAAGAACGTGCCAGGTCATGATTCAGAAGCAGAAAGAGCTTGCCGAAGCTGAAGCACGGCAAAATCAGCCGAAGCAAGTCCTACATACTCCTTCATGCTATTCTCCCTACGTCCCCGAGTACGTAGGTAATCAATAGCCTATGGCCTCTGTTGCTTCGGCAAGCCACTCTCAAGCTTCCTGGGCCTAGCTCCCACCACCACCACCGCTAGCACCCACTCTGGCCTGAAGCCAGCAGCCAGAAGGGCATCAACACGCTCAATAGCAGCGCGATTTTTGGGAGGAGTCCGAAGCTCGCACAGTCAATAGCACTGTGCCTGAATCCAAGCACATCTACTGAAGAATATCCTACCTCTGGTGCATCTTTATCTTTTCTACCGATTTATTTTTCTTGTATGAAAAACAATTCACGAAAGATTGAATTCTGGTTTCATGTAATAATATTATACTCATATCATCGAGTGGAATGCTTCCTCTTAACAAGATTCCAAAGCTATAAAAGTCGTTCCTAAGGGAGCGCAGAGTAAGTTTCCGAAGCTACAAAAGTCGTTCCTAAGGGAGCACAGACTAAGTTCCGAAGCTACAAAAGTCGTTCCTAAGGGGGCGTAGAGTAAGTTTCGAAGCTCAAAAGTCGCTCTTAAGGGAATGCAGAGCCAAAATACCACCAAAATAGAAGGTGAAGAAGCTCCAAAGTTGTCCCAAAGGGGATGCAGAGCTTAAATGCCACCGAAATAGAAGGTGAAGAAGCTCCAAAGTTGTTCCTAAGGGGATGCAGAGCTTAAATGCCACCAAAATAGAAGGTGAAGAGACTCCAATGTCGTTCCTAAGGGGATGCAGAGTCTGAGAGTGTTCCCGTGTGGATATGTACCTTTGGCATAAACATTATGCTGCATCATATCATCGCATCATTCCGCATAGCATTACAACATACATCATGTCGCATCAACAGCAAGAATTGAGCACGAAGCAAACCTTCAGCAATTACATGATGAATGAAAGTGTGCCAGAGCACGAAGTAAACTTTCGGCAATTACAATCTTACCAGGAAAAATTTTGTCGACATCATACAACAGCTTTGCTATAGAAGGGTTTTTTTCTTTACGAAGCATGAAAAGAAGGCAAGGTGTTTTTTCGTCGAAGGCTCAAAAATGGTATGTACGCAAATTTCATGCATCGCAAAGAAATATATTATATTAATACACATAGATATACAATGTTTAACTTGTACACATATTACATCACACAAATGCTGAATTTTTTAGCTACACAAAAATCTAGTCTTCCTTCAAAAAAATTTCAGCAGCTTCGTTCAGAAGTTCGTTGACAGCTTCGTCAACAGCTTCTTCAGCAATTCTTATAGTTTCCAGTGCCGCCTTCATTACTGGATCAGCTTCGGGGTCATAGGGCTCAGGTGGTGGAGAAAGTTCAGCTACAGTAAACATAATAAGTTGTTAATCTGAAGCCAAAAATACTAAAGCTTTGAAACAGTTAAAATACCTATGCGCCTTGCACGCTCGACAGCCTCTTCGACTTGCTTGGCTTCTTCTCGAGCCTCATGAGTTTCTTTCTCATTCTTCTTTATCGCCTCGTCGTCTGGTTCTCGGCCGCCTTTCATCCAAATGTTGGAGTAAAATTTTCCGCCCATTAGAGTCGCTTCAGCCGAAGGATCCTTCGTGTTTTCCACAGTAAAAAAGGCCTTCGTCTGGGTTGCAGCTTTAACGTGTTCGCAGCCAGATTTTTCCAAAATTGCTGCAACCCCTCTAGCACCGGCAAAGGCGCAGAGATCACCACGATCACTAAGGATCTCTTCAAAAGCTTTGGCTTCTTCACCAATTCATTCGATGATTCCTTTGGGATCGCCTCTAATAAATTTTTGCTCGGATGAGTAGGCACCCACCTTTGCAAAACTGTCCTTTAGCTTCTTGGCACAATCCAAGGATTTTTCGTAATATCTTTCTTTTGATTCCGAAGCTCATCTACATTCTTATGTAACCTTGCGCTAGTCCACTCGCTTATTTCCTGCATCGCCTTAGCCACTTCGAAATCTTCATTCTTCTAAGCAAGCTTTTTCTTTAAATTTTCAATTTCGGCTCAATGAGTTTCGAACTGCGTGGCAAGATTGGCTTCACTAGCCTTGACTTTGTCTACTAAGGAAAGCAAAATTTTGTCCTTCTCTGCAACTTCATTCCTCAGTTTGATCACCTCAGACCGAAGGTTACCAAGAGCTATCTGGCAACTTTCATCTTCGGCATTTTTCTATGCTTTCAAAGCGTTGCTCAGAATTAAGCCGTGCAAAAACAAGGGAAACAAAAGATCAGCACAAGATAAAAGACACAAAAAATAATCTGCTTATAAGTCCATAGCTTCTGTACCTTCAGACTATTGTATGCAAGGCTGTCTGCAAGGTCATACTTCGACATAGCAGAAAGGCCAACTTCAAGCTTCAGAAATCCCATGTTTTTGCCATCTTCTGGCACACAGATATTTCCTTGTTGTCCGGGAGGCAGTATAAAAAGTCATCTTCGTCGGTACCATTATACACCAAGGCCCCCTTTGGGTACTTCAGTTCCCGGGCGTAGTGTTTGGCTTCCGCAATTTCCACTTCAGACAACCTTTTACCCGAAGCATGTCGAATAATAAAGTCAACTTCTTCAGAAGGTGCTTCGGGAGTAGGAGATTCAATCTTTTTAGGTGTGTCTTCTTTCTCCAGAACAAGACCAACATTTGAAGGTCCTTGTTCAACACTCCGCCCAGTCCCAGCAGGCTCTGATTCAATGGGTGCTGAGGGCCCAACTTCGGGTTCAGCACGAACTCTAGCAGCTTCGGTAGTCTTCTTTGCAGGAGCAGGAGTTGATGCCCTTGTTGACTCCAAGACGGCGTCCAGCACGCTAGCTATCCTTCTCTTCTTAGGAGTTATTGCAGGAGCCTTCGATACCTTCGGCAATTCTGGCTCTGGTGGTGGACTCAAGATTTTTGGTAGCCCTGTCATTTCCTCTTGCTTTGGCCCTTCGGCTGCCTTTCCTTTGGCTTCGGCACCATGTTTCGGCGCTTCGACCGATTTGGTTGCAGGAACCTTTGGCACTTCAGCAAATTCTTCCTTGGAGCCACCAGGAGAAGGCCGCCCTGACTCAGCATTCGAAGCTGTCCCTTCACCAAGTTTCAGCACCATGGTCGTTTCAATATATCTAGGCCGATGCGTTAAAACCTTGATCTTTTTGCCATTCGGCGCAGCAGAAATGGTCGAAGTAGCAATCTTCCTTTTCCCTACTTTCGCGAGGGATAACTATAGTCTAGGTACACGAAGCCAATAACGTCAAAAACTATGTTTAACATTTTCTTGCCTCTTCCTCCGAAGGCTAAGGTCATGGCATCATCTTCGGCTCTCGTGTACGCCCCAAGCAACTCATCGCTAGTCGTCTCAACACAGGTCAGCCAGTCATCATTTGGCTCGTCAAACTGATCTCTGTATTTGAAGGTGTATTTCAAATAAACCAAACCACTTTGACTGGACCCGGCAGCAGTTTCCTTCGGCATCTCCCAGTCATTCACAAGAGGCCACACTCTGTAGGCTGCTCCTAGACTAGGTCTCTTGTGCCAATAAAGGCGCAAACATTGTTGAAAGCCTTCTATCATGCTTCAATATTGTTCCCAAGCGCAGTAGCTGGCCTTCTGATGTCGTAGCGAGACCGGTAGGGCGTCGGATATCCCCTTTATGTCTTCCCTTCAATCAGATTATTCTTTACATAAAACCATTCCTCCATCCAGTCCCCTGGCCACCTTTTTTGAAACGTTGGAATTGGATAACTTACATCAGAATGAGGTACAAAGCCATAACAACCAAAATTATTGTGATACTGCTCCTTGCCAGTAGCCTTCGTCTCATACAGCAGCTCGTGCATGTTATAGAAGCATTTTGCGCTTGGCTCTAGCCCCTGGCTCCTCACGGCCCAAACAAAAATACCCATCCTAATTATAGCTTCGGGAGTGATCTGATGAAAAAATTTCGAAGGTCTTTAACACTTCAACCAGAAATTTGCTCAATGGAAACCGAAGCCCTACCTTTATGAAGTTCCTGTAAACAACAACTCCATCCTCCTTGGGTGCAGGGGAGGTGCTGTCCTCCCCAGCTCTCACAATAGACATATCACGAAAATATCTTCCCTTCATAGCATCAATCTGATTTTGTTTGATGGATGACTTTCTGAAGATAGTATGACTCGGCCGCCAGGGCCAATCTTCAGCATCTTCGATCCCACTTTCCACATCAAAGTTCTCGCTATCATCAGAATCCTCAGATAACCCAGCTAACATTTCATTCATAATCTTCTCCGTGTTTGTCTTTTCCATAGCCTTGTAAAACCCAGCTAGGGCAGGGTCCACAATCTTCTTCTCTTCAGACATCTAACGAGCACTTGTGCAAATGTCGATGCTCACAAATCAAGCGAAATCCGATAGAGCAAGAAAATTCAAGCTTGGAAAAATAGCACAAGCAATTGAGATGGCGCAACAAATTCTGCTGCTGTGGGTTCCTATTTATATGCCCAGTGCATTGCAACTTGGAGGGCCCTACTTGTCATTGACTTTCGCTATTCTAGCGAAGGGAAGGTGTTTTTTCGGACCTTCGGATGAAGGCCTTCGCTCACGTCGCAGTCTGAATTTGTTAAATGCAAAACAAGTTAATATTGCAAGGGGCTACTGTTGGGGGCCTTCCTCTTCCGAAGGTCCTCAAAAACTTAACTAACATGTTTTTAGTATATCAGATCATTACAGGAGGCTTCGGCTTTGAGATGAAGGTGTGCATGGTATGAAGGTGTGGTCTGAAGGAGGGACAAAATAGCTTCGAAGCTATGGCTGAAGGAGCTTCGACTTAGCACAATGACGATGGTGAAAGGAGAAAAGACTGCTTAGTCCTCGACAGCTTGCTTTATGGTCAATGGTAAATGTCAGGGACATGAATGTAATTTTGTACAGGCTACGTCATGTGCCTATAAATAGATGAACAGTAACATCGTACTGTTCACTCTGACTTGTAATCACTCTCGCGTCACTCTCGCTTTTTCACCTTCCATCAAGCCGAAGGTACAAATGTAATATAAATATTTTTAATGTTTATCCATGTTTATAAAATATGAATATAAATAGTCCAATAATTTGAAATGATTGTTCATATTCTCTTTGAGTTTCATATGTCTCTGCTTACATCCTTGCTTACTGAAATGATGAAGGTATGCCCTTTATGACCTTCGCCTGAAGATCATTATATCCCAAGGGGATAACGCTTCGAAGGACGAAGGTCTCTAATTGTTAACAATTGTGTTGCTTTGTTCTTAGTATATAGCATCCGAGAGCAAGGACCAACAGATGGCACTGTGGGTCGGTGGTGCAGTCCATATTGGAGGCACATTCCATACCCGATGTGCATGTCTTGGTTTCCATAGTAGAGGCCACAGACACCTATTTCCATTTTTAGGCCACTGATACCGGCGTTTCCACTAACTCCACGCTTCTGTCGAGGGGCTGATGATTGGGGTGTTGTGATTTGCCAATCTGCTGGCCGGTCACGGGCGGTAAGAACGACGGGAATGGGGTGCCCCTGCCTAGGTGGTGCGCTCAACTGGTGGACGACATCCGGTCAGCTGGCGCTATGAACGGCAGATTGGGGGCAGTTGGGTCGTCCTCGGCGGGCG